>NC_047560.1:60481893-60734545 GCF_902806645.1 Magallana gigas
CGGGGCAACAATGTGATATAGTAAACTGCAGCCACATGTTAGTTTGTGAGTTTCACTTTGTATGCTTTAATGTTGACACTTCTTAAATTTTGTCGTCAGTTAAAAAGACAGTCAATTTTGGTTTTTGGTCGATCTATAATTTCCTAATGCACAGTCAAGACAATTTTTGAAAATTTTGATGTTTTAAAGATTGATCAGTAAGTCTTCTAGTGCTTTTTTTCATAATAATTTTTATAAAGTTATTCTTAATGTCTAGTTTTTGTGAATATTTTTTAAATTAAATTATAAATTAAAAAATCTAACAAATCGATTTTTGAAATTCATAGGCGTTTTATTATTTGATGCACAGATGCTGGTTTTCAGAAAATGGCTTTTTATGTAAATTTTCGTTTATGCCCAAGACAAACATTTAAATGAAATTGGGTAAATGAAACAAATTACACGTAAACAAAACTTTTTTGTAAAAATATAATTTTTTGAAATAGAAAAAAGTATGCATGTACTCATGTACACGTATAGGTTTGCGTATTAAAAATTGTTTTATTTCTATTGTCTCAATATTTACATGTTTAGATATTGACGAATGTACGGCAAATCCTGATCTGTGTCAGAACGAGGAAATGCCTGAACAAACAGGGTCATTCGAGTGTACGTGTGCAAAAGGATGGACAGGGTCACTTTGTACTGAAGGTAGTTAAATCAGTTTTTCGTTCATTGACGCTCACTGTAGCATTGTAATCATTCCGATTCTTACCTTTTTACAGTAACACAATTACCATCTGTTTTGAAATACGATAATGTGTACGATTGCATCTCTACTTTATCACCATCTCGTCTCTGTCGATCTCATTGACTATACATATATGATTACACATTTACTTGTTAACCAGTATTAATTCACTTTCCTGATTCATCAAATGATTTTTTTACAGATTTTTTTTAGCTACACTGATTGATTTAAAGTGTTTAGTTTATAGATTTAAAACAATAATTAACTCCAAACTCAGCCTGTTATGTCGATTGTTTATTAGGTCACCTGAGACACTCTGTTAACCTACGGGATCTGGAGTTTTTGTCCCTTGCCGCTCTCATGCCTACAAATTTTGACGGATTTTCATTAAATTTATACCAAATGTTTATACACTATTTCCTTGGTCAAGTTCGAAAATCAGCATTGGTCGATACTTTTTGTTGGAGTTATGGGACTTTGACCACAATAATGTCTCCCTTTTATCCAAAAATTGACCTTGTAAGCGCTCTTATGCCTACAAATTTTGACGGATTTACATTAAATTTATACCAAGTTCCTAAATCAGCCTTGGTCGATACAAGTATACTGCTCGACCGGCGGGAGACCCAGGAATTCTATTATTGTTTTTCTGTCGTCGTTTGTTTATATTTATATTATATTTTCAGTTTCTTTCCTGAAACTGCTAGATTTTAGCATCTAAATGTGTAAGGAACAGGAAGATTAAATTATTAAATTTGTGATCACTATGCATGAAGGACGATCGATTTTGAATAAAGACTGTTTAAATTACGATATGTTAAAATTGAGAAGAATTTTTTTTTTGTACTTCTGGACATTCAGCAGAGAACATACGCACATGGATATAATGAGCAGGGACGCCTCTTCTCAAATTGTGACATGCACGGCCCTTTGATAAAGGGTTGAGACCGCGAGGCGAGGTCAATATAACTATATTTTAAAAAAGTATTAAATCTCAGAAAGTATTATTTTTAACTCCCAAATGAAAATGAAATAAACTGAATGCAGGATGTCCTTGAAGACCAGTGCGCAGATTACGCAATTCATGGCCCATAAGTCAGAGGTTTAAGCCCTAGGCAGGGGAAGGGGTGGTCACTATTGTATATATCGGAAAATATATTGATCTTATAAAATATTTTTCTCTACTTCCACAAAAGTGGAAACATATACGATAAATTTGTTATGACGCCTATGAAGATTCCGTTTTTAATTTTGAAATTCAAAGCTTCTTGGTCAGAGGGTTCAGGCGTTAGGGCGGGTCCTATATGCCCATATAGTGAAAAAATATTGAATTTTATACTCTGTTGAGATTACCCCAAGTGATGGGCAAATCTGAAAAAGAAGACCGTGGTACTATGTCAGAGTTTTTTAAAAGCATTCCATGTAAAAATCTTGTATTTAGGATTACTCATTGCAATCAAACTTTTTGTTTCATAATGGTACTCACAGGTTTGGAAAAATCAAAATCCCCTCCCCCCCCCCCATTTTTTTTTTTTTGAGAAGTAAAAAGCGAACTAGAAAGATTGCACAATCAGTATGCACTGGTCCGAGCTGAGAAGGCAAGTAACAACAAAGCAGCCTTTTTGAGCAGGAAATACTTAAAAATCGTAAATCGGTTATAGATATCTTCAATATCCCAATAAACAAAATAAATACCTTATATGTACTGGATTCCTAAGCTTCACAAAAGTCCTTACAAACAGAGATATATAGCAGGTTCCAGTTAATGTTCTACCAAACCTCTCATTTTACTCCTTGCTGACTCCTCACTAAAATTCTCGCAAGTAGTGAAAGAGAAACTCTAAAAGTATTGTACAAGAATATACTCCAGAAGTGGTGTGAATGAGATGTGGATAATAAAAAATCTAAAGAATTATTAGAAACTTTGAGGTCACAAAATCTTACCAAAATCAAAAGCATCAAAACTTAGACTTTTCAAGGCTTTATACAAACATTCCCCAAATTCAAATCTTAAGCTTTTTGATATTCTCGACAGTTGTTTCTTCAATAAAATTGGAAGTCGTAAAATGCTTACCTGGTTATTATAAATCTAAAAATAATATTTTGTAAAAAAAAAACCATTCTAATTGCACACACAAGTACTCAGAAGTTACTATTAAAAGATGTTGGAGTTTCTGATAGACAACAGTTAATTCGATAAGCAAGGGCATGCTCTTCGTATGAACAGTTTCTAAGGCGAGACAAGTTACTGACATAGAACTTGATAAAACAGGAAGATCAACTGTCTCGTTTAAAGTCATCTTTTCGTTAGTTCAATGGTCGATACAAAGACCTTGTAATCAAATACTATCTTCAACTGAGTCGCATGCTAATTGACGTTCTTCATCATAATTGTTAACCACAGTTTACACCCAATTTCCTATAGACTTCCGTTTTTCCCCGATTACGACAGAGAGCACACAGCGTGTGACCGGTCAACAGAGGACACTCACTCCTCCTATGGACCTGAACCTACCTCTGAGGTTTTCCAGAGGTCCGTGATTGCTGTGCTCTGGACTGTTGTTTGAATACCGAATTGTCCAAGCATTTTTCTTCCGTTTTTCCAATCATGATATATTCCCCAAATTACAACATTTTCCCCGATATTGACATTATTTCTGATATGAGATTTGGCGCACGGCGAGTGTGACCGGTCAGTAGAGAATGCTTACTCTTTCTAGGCACCTGTTCCTACCTCATTCATTTTAGAGGACCGTTTTCCTCTGCTATGAATTTGTATTTCGTTTTATGGATTTTTGTGATGGTTGACGGTTTGTTATTGTCATTTTTAATTTCAAGATTTTCAAGACATATTTGCTCTGTGTGTATTTTGTTAAAATATGCTAAAGCAAACGTAAATATGATTCTAAAACCTCTCTCTCTCTCTCTCTTTCTCTCTCTTTCTCGTAATTATGTTCTTGTCTCTATATATTTTATAAAAGACGTCAATATACCTTTGACCTCTCTATTTGTATGAACTGCAAATATGTATAATACAACACTTATAAACGATCATATTCTGAAAGTATTTCAAGAAACATTAATTTATGTAATGGTTATATAATTTACTTTATAAATAACGTTTGAGTAATAAATTATGAAAAACCAATGTCTTTTTTTCATAAAGATGAATTATAATTTCAAAGAACGTACAAATCGATACACTATTTCAGATATTGATGAATGTTCGAATGATCCGTGCGATGAACCTTCTAACTGTGTTAACACTCCAGGAAGTTTTGAATGTATATGCTATGGACAACTGATGGAACCTTTCTGCGGAGCAGGTATGGTCAACCAACTTTTATTTATGTGCCTGTTTCGCCTTCCGTTCCATAGGAGAATACATGTCGAGGGATCAATAACTGAAGTTAATTATATCGTATTTTTCTCAAGCCTATGATTTGTCGATTGTTGTCAGGTGACCGTGCTTTAAATTCCGTTATTGACCTTACTATACTAAATCTAGAGATTCATAAAACCTACTATGCTAAAATAGATTTTTATGGCTACATACAGATATTGGCATGTGCGCCTGTATGACGTCACAATAGCGAAATCAACGCCTATACATAATGAACAAAATATTTCACAATTATGGCATTGATTAGTATTATTTTTTTTATTTATAGTATCAAAACAAATAAATCCTTTTGATATCGGTCAATACATGGATTTATAGACTTGCCCGGTATTATAATTTTTCTGCACGACTTGGTGTTTTGTAGGACTGACAATATCCTAAAATAAACATTCAGCGCTAACATTATATTAATTTTGATGCCTATTAAATTATTTATATGAACGATTTTTGTACCATCGCTTTAAAACCACAATACATGTACATATAAACGTTTTTAAAAAGTAATAGAATAAATCGATGGAACAGCCATTAAACATTTCATTAAATTAGTGCATTTCCAGGGCTGAAAAAGTAGTGCCTTGAACTTTTCATAGAAAACTCTCTTTTGAGATCAAACATATTTGATTTCATGATATTTGTTTAAATTTCCTATGAAAATGTTTTTGTATTTTTTTCAATCATACAATAATTATTCTATTCAAAACGCGTAGGGACGTTCACTCGAGCTCATATGCCGTGTGTTATTAAAAATTGCCAGTGAATCAGAGCTTGGCAAATTGGTGATGCACACGTGTATTTGTCGCAATGGTAAATTTTTATAACTTCTATTTGTCGACAAGGGTATCTAAATGAATTATGACCAATTTTTATACCACCTATATTTCTATTGACTTTTCATTTTTTGCCCTATACATGTACATATATCGACCTTTTATTAATCTAAAAACTTTTTAAAAAAATATTTCACTTTTGATTAAATAATGGGAATATTCCGATTTAAAGTGGTGCAAAATGTAATGCAATTACGAATGTATTCAGAAAAGGTATACGTCTCATTCGAAGCTCAGCACTGTCAAGGTTTACTTTGTGGTTGCGCCGACCAGAAAGAACGGGAAATGTTAACTATGACATCATACACAACAACAAGTCGTCAAAATTGCTAATAAAGTAATTTCTAAATGTTATGGTTAAAAAAAACATTCAAGTACATTGAAAATTACCTATGTGTGCAACGTTGTAGTCAAAAAGTCCAACAACGATAGATATAAATGACTGACTGATCGCGGTGCACTTGTCGATGTGACGTCAAACTGTAAATTTTGACGCATTTTTTTTGTATAAAAGGGATCAATCAGTTTTTTTTTACATGGAAAATGCATTTTATAAATGAACAGAGCATGGTCTAAAACAATTGATTTATCATAAAAACCTATTTAGTATGCTTGTTTTGACTCGACATGTGATTTTTTTAAGAGTGTTTGTTATTTCTATTCTAGTGTGTTTAATGTACAGGTCCGATGTGTTTGACATTGGGAAGCCATCTTAATCCGCTTTTTTAAAAGGGCATACACTTAACAGACCATTATGATCTTTTCGATATAAATTAAAGAACAGGTTTAATTTATGGAAAATGCTACTGCCTCGATAAAATCTATGGTGTGACGGGGGTCCTCCCTGCTACCAGCACTGATTTATAACTATTGTTTATATTTCCAAGTTTATTTACATATTTACAACGAACACGAATTACACAATATATAGGAAACACAGGTTGTATCACAAATGCGTCCTCACTCTTTAACATCCAAACTCATTCTCTCTTGTCTCCCACATGTTCCCTGGGTATGGCCATACCAATTATCTCTCACTCCTCAGACACCCATAACTCAATCGACTGTTCACTTTCATCTCTCAGAACTTAATCATGCACAAAAAAACAAATGACAACTACAGATATTAACTCAGAAAATTATAGACTCATGTTTGCTCTCTCTCACTTGCCTAACAAGCTGAAATGATACTATTGGGAAACAGGGCTACACCGCCTGCGTCGCGCACCTGCAACCTTATCAAACCTTGTATACCACATTTTTTCATCCGACACTTATTAAAGATAATTTACCCAAGGGGATGGCCCTGTAACAATGGAATGAATTCATAAATACGTAAAATATTAAGCGTAGGTCATATAAGTTTAAACCAGAGCTATTTCTTCGATATTTATTCTAATAAAAGATTAACTCTATGCAAAGCAGCAGCACTTTGTAGAATCTACCAGAAGAGAAGAATTTAATAATTATTTAAATTTTAAATTCAAATAAGGGTATGCCCTTGGAATACTATTTAAATTTGTTTATGACCCTTATTCGGGAGAGTTATCAACACATAACACGTGACTGTCGATTCTGGGGACCACACATAGTGGTCATACAAAGTAGGATTTTCTATACTATTTCGTTAAAAATCACATTTATATCATGATAATATAATTTTACGTAAATAAGTTGTAATAATAGATGCATCGTTTTATGAACGCTTAAATCCGCTGATATTTTCAAAAGGCAGCCTTAACAGTGCTGCGAGGAAGAAAATACAGATTTTCATAAGGCAGTTCCTTCCAAAAACATTTTTCTATTTATACATGTAGTACATGTACAAGTTTAATGAATTATGGTAGACTAGAGAAATATCAGGAGTGCTAATGAATGTGGGTCTTTTGTAAAATTAAGTTATGAATTACATTGTTTTCTTTAAAGTGAAGAAGACAGTTATCGTGTGTGAAGGTGGAAAATTGGAATTGCGTTGTCCAGATGGCAAAATAAGCATCCATGAAGCAGTCTTCGGAAGAACAGAAGGTGGAAACGTTTGCCCTCATCGCCAAATCAAGTCAACAAATTGTCAATCTGCTTCATCACTTACAGAAGTAAGAAGTAAATGTGATGGACAAAAAAGCTGTAGTATCACTGTTTCAAACGGTGTTTTCGGTGGAGACC
Source organism: Magallana gigas (assembly GCF_902806645.1). Classification (NCBI taxonomy): domain Eukaryota; kingdom Metazoa; phylum Mollusca; class Bivalvia; order Ostreida; family Ostreidae; genus Magallana; species Magallana gigas. The sequence continues at coordinate 60,489,020 of NC_047560.1, forward strand.
CTTGCCCAGGCACATATAAGTACCTGGAAGTGACGTTTACCTGTGTTGTACAATGAATGTACACGTGACACACGGAATCGTGCATTTGTTCAATATAATTACTAGTTATACAATATACATGTAAGATATAAAATTTTACATTGTCATTATATTTGAATAAATGCATAAGTTATTTTTATTGTTATCTTTTATTTTCATTCTAAAACGATACACAACACAACCCTCATTCTTTGTCACTATGTATAGAGCAAACTGTCTTAAACTTTTTGATTTTCATAAAAAAGGGTCTTTAACATCTCTAGAAAAAATTTGTACTAAAATACAAAACCCAAAACATTATATTTCTTACAGATGTGGTATGCGTAGGAACTAAACCCCCCCCCCCCCACCCCCCCCCCCCCAAAAAAAAAAATAAAAATAGAAATAAATAACGTTTGGGTTGAAGGGGAAAATAAACTTTAAAAAAACCTCATCACTTGTCACAGTAAGAGCATAATGGGCAACATTCCTCACCTGAACAACGGTATTTTCTTTTGGGGGGAATTATAAAAATAAAGATTTAAAACTCTTATTTATGATTAAACCTACACAAAAATATAAAACAACGATAGAAAGTAACTGTTCCCTTGATATAAAGAAATGATTATGCTTTATATTAATCTCGCAAATTGTGGCTACGTAATTTTTAAGAAAAAGAAAATTAAATATTTTTTTTATGTTTTTATAATTTAATCCTGGTTGTAACGCGGCAACTGATTGGATAGATAAGTTTTGTTAAATTTGTATAACCTGGTTTGCACGTCACAGGACACGTCACAATGCACCTACGTCAAAAACGTACTAATCCGCCTGACGTTACCTTTGAATTTTGAACAGGTAAATATCATTTTTAAAAGTATAATTCACTAAATTTGTACGATAAATAACAAAAAAATAAATTATAAGGAATGAACTCAATATTTACCCAAATTATACTCGTATAACCTGGGCTGGAGCAATTTACGTTTTTTTAAAATCCACTTCGCGGATTAGAAAGCGTTAACTGTCCCAACCTAGGTTATACTGCCCCAACCTAGGTTATACGAGAATTAACATCTGTAGATGTTGAGTTAATTTCTTAAATAATAAACTGTCAATCCCACTTTTGGTCAAGTATTAGTCTAGGGGTCACAGTTTGGTCAATTTAGAAATTGCCCTATCTAAAAAATGCTTGAATATAAAGTTCACATGATATAGCATCGAAGTTCTTGAGAAGGTTTTTAGCATTTGTTGTATATATCTGAATTCCTATTCTGAACTTTACCAGCCCCCCCCCCCCCCCCATCGGGCTCAAATACTGGTCCAGACGATCAAGGTTTTGCCAATCATTATGCTTATAAAGTTATCTCAGAACTGACAAATATGTTGTACTTTAAACTTTGAAGCCTTCTAGGGGATTCAGCCTTAGTCAGAGGGTCATAGTTTTAACAGTTTTGAATCTTCACTATAATTACAAACTTTGTTGCTAACGTTGGCATTTCTTGTCCAGTGGTTCTTGACAAGAAGATTATTAAGATCTACAGTCTATGATAACTGCTTTGTGATTATCTCCGGTGAAAAAATGTTTCAGGCCTTAGTTCTAGCAACCAAGAATTCCCTTCTCGTAAAGATGATTCGTATTGGTCAAAATCGATCATTAGTTCTACATTGTAGAAAAGAGAACATAAGAAAAATCAGAAAGCGTAAAATATTTAACGGACGAACTGACATACAGACAAAGCACTGATCAGAAAAAGCTTACCTGAACCTTAGTTAAAACTCAATACAAATCCTTGTTGTATTCAAACTTGGGAGATACATGTTAGTAAACCGAGGCTATACCAACAAATCCACACTGTCACATACGATGATGTAGACAATTTTACAATTCGTTATGTGACCTTGTTCCTTAGAACTTCGATAGTTTACATTATTTTTTTTTCATTTTTCATTATAGATTCATTCAATGCTTACGGATATGATTTACATGTAATATTGGTTAATTTTGATGTAAACAATTAAGAAATTAGCATCATGATATAATGCTTGATAGGATTTTACAATTCTTGTTCGATAATTTTTCGTAAACGGCGCACTGAACGACTTGCAACTTTGAAATAAATTAACTTGCTTATGAAAAGGCACGAAACGATTAACACGATAGGATAAACGGAAAAACTGTTAAAATTGAACGATAAACCTGATAGGATTAACGCACGATAGGATAGGATTAAAGCACGATAGAACAGTATACACGCACGATACGATAAGATTGATACACGCAAACAAACCTCATAAATATATATTTCTCTACCTTTGCAAAAATGAAACCGAATCAAAGTTTCATGACAGTTCCTTGGCGAATCATCTTCGTCATTTGACTCAAGGCTGATCGATCTTACTTGTACATACCATTCACTGTCGCTCGTTGACTCTGAGCACGACGAAAAATTCATCCAAACACAATGTGCATTATACATTATATTATAGAATTATGCCAAAACAATTATAGACTTTTAGCCAAACAGAGGAAATTCGGACTAAATTTTGCAGATTTTGTTTTCCGCTAAAACATTTTTGGAAGTACTTTAATTTTAAAAGTTAACATTTTATATGTTAGTCTATATAATTTTGCATATTTTCTGTTAGTTTAACCTCATTTAATCATTATAATAACCGTATGGCATGATTTTTAAATATATTAAAATATGCTTCAAAACGAGAGAAGACCCCATATCTCAAAATATTAATCATTGACCTCATATAAAATATATGCCAACATAATAAGATCAATATAAGTAGTTTTATACTTTGATGTTTTTGTATTATTATCATTCAATTTTTTGTAAAATTGGATCAAGAATTGGTAGGTATTTGAAAAGTGATAGAGGAAATTGGGACTGGAATATTTATAAAAATTGTGAACGAAAACTTACTTTTTTGAAGATGAAAAAATAACACTACAACAAAAGGTCTGTAACACCCAATAGTTTTTTTTATTATCATCGTTGGAATTTTTTTCATTCTGAGTAAACGTCATCCTTAACACAAAATTAAAAAGTGTAACAGCACCCCGAAGTTCATTTGTATGTTTGCTACAATATTCGATCGGCAATAATTTCATGTTTATTAGTATTACTGCTAACAGATCCCAAAATTATCGCTTCCTTCTATTCGCATCGGCGTCAGCAAAAAGTTTATCTAGATATTTGACACAGTTTTTTTTTCTGAGATAACAAAGAATATACCTGTTGTTAGCGTTAATTATTTTTTCCTCGCCTGATAAAACATGCAGTAAAATTTTCAGTACTGAATAACTATTTGCATAGGTGCATTGTAAATCGAATTCATGTACGTACTTGAAGGCAGATGTCGACATAACAAGGACTAATTATTACCGTATTAAAGAAAACATTCATTATCTTAAATCTTGTACAAACCCCTAAAAGAAAAGCAATGTCACACAAACAATTATTCTAGTAAACCATCATTCACAGTTGTCTCAGCACCTTACTCTGTCTGCTAATTTGAAGCTGAGAGCGACCAATTATAAACTGGCATTAATCGCACCCAAGTGAATTATTCATCTATATTAAACAATATATAGAACATCATTATATATTAATGTATCTCTTTTGTGTTTTGAAAACAATTCGTCATGAATAAAATCTGACAACACGTTTAGTTACCAACTCTTAAATTTGTGTAGTATGGGGTTATTTCTGCACGATATTCATAGTTTGAAAAAATTGTGTTTTAAAAAAAAAATTATCAACAGTTCATGCTATAATGCTGCCTCTTATGATTGTTGTTGTCTCTGAACGGCCATTTAGAGTCGGGAAAATGTTGTTGGCCATTACCGTTGACAATCACCATCATGTCGGGTGCATCAACGTGATAAATATCACAGTATGATGAAAACATGGTAAAGACATGTGCATGGTAAAGATAAAAAGATGATAGCATGCGTCCTGAAATTACACAGGGAATGCGTTGTTTTATTCCATTTCCAGAAAGATGGATGTCCGAGATTGCGGAGCGCACTAGCAGCTAAATAAGTCTCATTCTCTAGGTAATTGAAATAATGTAAAATTTTATTTCATTCATCAAAGATGTTTACAATACAGGGACAAAAAATTTCGCTTGATAAACACCAGAAGTCATCAATTCAAACTTATATATGAGATTAATCATTTCATTTTCTTTTAATTTGATAAGAACATTTAGATCTTTTGTGTTTCATATCACCTCATATCATTTCTATATGATACAAATTAAAAAACTAAAAAATGTTGTATCATTAAGAAGATTGAAAATCACAGCATTCACAACAAGCAAAAACAACAATTTTTTTTGTATTTTTTGACCTTATTTCAAGTTCATCGATTCAAGTAATGTTTCATTAAACGAACAAAAGTTCTAGAAATTGCAATGTTCCATAATACTTCCACATTAAAATAACAAATATGAGTATGAAAACATTGAATAAAAATATGAAGATCTTTTTATGCCAGGTTTTAAAAATAGTAAGCGCGAATAGTTGGATATCATATGACGCGATTCGCGACGAGACTCTAGATTGACGCATTAGAGGAGATTTTTTCGTTTCGGTTCCTTTTTATGCAACCTCGGGAAAAATCGACCAATTAGATTGTTGTAATTGAATATCATGTAAATTGATAACTTGTTTTTGCTGGACAAAAATAATTAAATGTTTGAGGATTTCAAACCTTTGATAAATTGAGTTAACATATCACAAAATAATGAATATAGGCTATGTTTACAGATAATATTCAATACCTGATAGACAGAAGATCCCTGTCCAACCTGCGACACACCCAGAATCACACATACCATTGACATTGTTGCAACCAACACACGTTTCGCTGCATTTCTTGGAACACTCTTTACCAAATGACCCATGTGGGCAAGCTGAAAACATAATGAATTGTGCTTGAAAACGAACACAAGTTGCTAGTTATTAAATTATCGCCCGTTAAATAATCACTCTTGGTATTACTTAATGCAGTGGTAATGCATAACTTGGTTTCAAAGAAATGCTTGTAATATATAATGCCACAAATATATCATAACAATGGTAATGCTATGCATTATTTTATAAAATCGGGCATTAAAAGGCACACTAAGCTTATCAATAAATACAAATCTTTGAGGTTTTAATGATATGAAGATATAAAATTGTGCTTGTACTTTGTTAAAATTATTTTTAAAAAGAACGAAATGATTTTGAGATAGAAATATTTAAATAGTATTATTAAAAGATATAAAAAAATTTCATTTTTTAAACGATAACCATGTCCAACCCTAGAATTAATTGCTCACCCTCCTTCTATATTGAAAACAAAATAACACTTAAAAGCTAGCGAAAATTGCCGAACAATCTATTCAGTCTCCGTATCCAATGATACTATAGAGTATTGATCTAGTATTATAGCAGGGTACAGTTAAGAATGAAACTTTTGAACATTTGATGAACATAAATGAAGTGCAATGTACCATCTCAATCTTGAACAGATAATTACATTTGAACTTGGTAGTGAACATAAATCAGTAAATATGTTAAAAAGTGTGTTTCAGATATCAAAATTTGTAAAAAAAAAATATATCGATCTATCTATCTATTTATTTATCTATCTATCTATGTGTCATTGTGTTGTTTATTAATCCAAGTTTATCAGTTTATCAGTGGATCTATTTCCAATGTAATATTCCATTTAGCCATCCAAAAATTGAAAATGGTCAAGACCACATATTTACTCACGACCTTTACACATCTCTCCATGGTATCCATCATTACATCCGGTTAAACATGTTCCGTTCGTATGAGAGCATTGACTTCTGTCACGGCAATGTCCACATGCCTCGTTGCAGTTCCGACCGTAATATCCTTTGGGACATGCTGAAATGGTTTTATTAAAACACGTTCTTTTACTTTCTCATTTGGGAGGGGGGGGGGGGTTGTGTGGTAAACCTTCGCTCTGTGTATTGTCACTTTTTAGAATTTTTTTTTTCAATGTGTGCACAACACAGAAAAAAAATTACACGGGTACACAGGTATATCATTATACAAAATATTAAAAACAGTACTATGGCCATTTTTTTGTTGCTTGGAAAATCTGTCTATTCGTTCAAACTAATATTTGTATTTCTTTCTGATAACATTAATCCTTAGTAAAAATATCATGAATAGTATACTTGTTCCCGGTGATGATCTAGTCTGTTTCCTATTTGATATAATGGTGTACTTACGTTCCTGGCAATGATCCAGCCTGTATCCTGGTAGACAACCACTCGCACACGTCCCGTTGACATGGTGACATTGAGTCAGATTATCACAATGTCCACAGTCACTCTGACAACCGTCCCCGTACTTCCCATCCACGCATTCTGTGAAAAGCATATTAACGTATGAATAAGAATGTAATACCCACATTACTCAACTCTGTATATAATTGATTCGCGGTATAGTTTTAAAGTGTTTATTGTCTAGATTTTGATATATGGAATGGTTTACGTACGTTCATTGCATTGTTCAAGTTCGTATCCTGGTAGACAACCACTCGCACACGTCCCGTTGCCATGGTGACACTGAGTCAGATTATCACAATGTCCACAGTCATACTGACACCCGTCACCATACTTTCCATCCATGCATTCTGTAATGAAAAAAAAAATTGTCGTAATTGTCATGCCAAAAATAAGATGGGTTATGTTTGTTGAATGCCATGCTTTATAAATACAACTTTATACGTTGCTTGCATTCATTATGTTGGAATAAATTGAATAAACATAATATAGTATACTCGATTGACAGAGATCCCCCATCCAACCAGCGATACATCCAGACTCACACAAACCATTGACATTGTTACATCCAACACACGTATCTTTACATCTCTTAGAACAGTCTTCTCCATAATATCCATGTGGGCAAGCTGATAAAAACAATAACACTTTAAAAAAATATATATTTTTATGACAAAACTAACTTTTGTGTAATTAGCAGTCAATTTTTAACTGTCGTGAAAACCCTATAGAGCTTTTGCATCTTTAATTGTGTTTTGATTTAAAAAAGCTTAGGGTTAAATTGCAAGAAAACACTTCTCCGTATTTTTGAGTTTTGGTGGCATATGGAATTTTCTATTTACACCTGATATTTGTTTTGTGTCAACCATATATACTGTTTTTCCTGAATTAGTTAAGTAGTACAAGTACCCGTCTTTATGTGTAATTAGAAATATATCAAAGTACTGAAGTACTGATGGGAGTTTATTTTATCGTTCATTATTTTAAAATCAACGATATGTTATTTTGCTATGCAAGTAGTTTATAATCTGTATTTGAATTACGCACACTTTTATAATAAGAATTTTGGACTTTTCCGACGGAAGTTTCAAAAAAACCCTTATGAATCGTGTTATGCAATATTTAAAGATAGAATTTATTCCATCAAACTATGCATCAGTAATCAAAATATTTCAAAAAATGTATGGATCCAAGCAATAATGAACTCTAGTCTCGTTCAACCAGATGCTCGGCTGTGTCCGTTAATATCCGACAAGCAAGAGATACATGTACGCTCTGCCAATGTTTACACCAGGTCATGTGATAGCTTGATGAAGCGACCTCTAAATATAGACAAAGTCTTTGCTTGTCGGAGATTTACGGAGACAAACGATGGTTGAACAAGACTTTATTTAACGCTGGCGTAGGAATACATGCGACTGCAAAAAATATCTAAATTGTTCGTACTTTTAAAATCTGACTATTTCAAGGTATTCATAGATAAGTTTCTTAAAATACAATGCTTCAGCATACATTACATCGTATTTATCGATTATCTTCAAGAACTTGTAAGCAGTGATTATTTGTTGTTAGGTCCAAACACAGTTTCAGTTTTGGTTTGCCAGAGTAACTGCATAGGGAAGTTGATTAAAATGTACTCCCAAAAATGATTTTTATTTTCAAATATCTTTAGACTGGGTAAATGTTATAGGAAGTTTTTAAAATATTAACATCTTTAAAAGGGGAACTCCTACTTCTAAAAGATATATTGCATTTTAAAATTTAAAAGTTGTCGAGCAACCAACCAAGTGTGAATTGTCACAACATATACTATCAAAATGAGCCATCTTAAAAAAACATAGCGTAAACTGACTTTATAAAAAAAAACCAAACTAATTGTCATACCTTTTGTAGTAAACGATCTTAATTTGTTAAGCCAAATATTGTTAAGCCTGTTATTTTCTAGATATTTTGCTACGTATATAAAACTTATTAAATACTTACGTAATTTACATATTTCTCCTTGATAGCCAGCAGTGCAACCAAGTAAACATGCTCCATTGGTATTGACACACTGGTTTTCCTCGCGACAATGTCCACATTGCTCATTGCAGTCAGTGCCATACCAACCTCCATCGCAAGCTACAATATTGCGTTAGAATCTTCAAGAATAGTTTGAACCTCTTTTCGTTTTGTTAAAAGTTGCTTCGTAACATGTAGACGATAAAGTTACACAAAACTACACTTCACCGTTTATTAAAATGTTTATTGGTAAAAAAAAAAAAAGTGCACTATTACATTTAAGTTGCATGCCTAAAATTTTATATTGTAAGATTGATGGTATATTATAATGGTAACACATATCAAACATGTATTACATCCTTCGATTTTGAAGCTAAAACAGAGAATTTTTCATTGCATATTGATTTGAAAGATCGAGGTCAAGCAATGTAGTTTATCTGAGCCAAACGTTCATGTACCGTTTTCTGTATTAAAGAAGTTTGTATATTTTTGTCTCTGTTTTCGTAAAATTGTCACATTTAATATTATATCCACATCATCTTACGTTCCTGACTATGTTAAAGTGTGTATCCTTGTTGACATAGTGAATGGTATATTTACGTTACTGACAATGTTCAAGTCTGCATCCTAGTTGATGCAAGGGTTTACTTACGTTCCTTGCATTGCTCAAGTTTGTATCCTGGTAGACAACCACTCACACACGTCCCGTTGACATGGTGACAGTGAGTCAGATTATCACAATGTCCACAGTCACTCTGACAACCGTCCCCGTACTTCCCATCCATGCATTCTGTGAAAAGCAGAATAACGTATGAATAAGAACGTAATACCCACATTACTTAACTCTGTATATAATTGATTCGCGGTATAGTTTTAAAGTGTTTAAAGCGGCTATCTCTGTAATATCATTATAATTTTTCTTTCGTGTCATTCAGATTCAGTAATTTAAGTGTAAACAATAGTGTGTTTTAAAGAAAATGGTGCATTAATATAATGGTGTATCATTTTTTAATTAGTTCTAAATTTTAATATATAGTTTTAGATTTCAAACGGGTATTCGATTTATCCTGAATCTTTAACAATACATTTGTTTACAAGTGCTACAGAATTGCCTTATTCCGTTATTTCAATATAATTTAATTCTGGTTGTAACGCGGCATTTGATTGGATAGAAAAATTTAGTTAAATTTGTATAACCTGGTTTGCACGTCACAAGACACGTCACAATGCACCAACGTACTAATTCACTTGACGTTACGTTTGAATTTTGAACAGATTTATATCATTTTTAAAAGTAAAACGAACTCAATTTGTACAGCAAATTCCAGAAAATTAAATTATAAGGAATGAACTCAATATCTACCCAAGTTATACTCGTATAACCTGGGTTGGAGCAATTTACGCTTTTTTATAATCCGCTTCGCGGATTATAAAGCGTAAATTGCCCCAACCCAGGTTATACGAGTATAACTTGGGTAGACATTGAATTCATTTCTTAAATGATTAAATATAGGTTAATGCATGCAATAATGATCATGCAAATTTTTTTCGAGTGGATATTTTATTAGCTAGTTATTTAATAAAAATGCATGTATAGTATTTTTTTTTTTAAATTTCCCAATTTGTGTATTTAATACTAGACGCACAAACTTCAGTCTCCACTGCCTTATCAAAATTTAAAAGGCCTCGTCAGGATTTGAATTTAAAAAATACAATACACCAATAATTAAAATGTAGATAGATAAAGAAACAGAGGTACCGACAAGTCCGACAAAACTGTTTAAATCGGATAATACTTTTTTTTTGAAAAACATTCATTCAAATAACATGAAAGATTTGCACCATTATTTTGCATCATTAACATAGCTGGTCTAGGATAGGCAAGATTGGAAAACATTTGTTGCTGCTTCACACACCCTGGGATTTAGATAATCCTGATTATAAACATTCATTTAAAAAATTCATTTAAAAAAGGTAAACCTTAGGGAACATCACATAGAGATACATACATTTTGATACACTAGCTGTCCCACAATGGTACAGGAGATTTAAGTAGCTATCCTTACTTGACCTGAGTTGTTTATACGACCTTATGAAAAATATAAGTGATAAAAGATGTAAACTATAAGAAATATCACCTGACTCACAGCGGTGACCTTGGTAGCCAGGTTTACAACCCAGACAGGTGCCCGTCTCTACGTGACAGTATCGACATGTTACTGGACAAGGAATGGAACAGTTGGGTCCGTAATAACCAGTTGCTGGACAGCCTTGTGAAGGATATAAAAGCATTTTTTATGCTGGATTCTTTAGTGATACTTGTTTCAAACGCAATTTAACAAATCCATCTTATTTTAAATATATTGAAATGAGATGAATATAAACTCTCACCATATACTTCCATTTCACAGAGATCGCTCACGACAACCGATAGATACTCATCAGGATAGACAACTCCTGGTAGTCTCTCATTGTAGTAGACCACATATTGTCCATGTATATGACAGGATATGTTGAAAATTGCAGGTAATGTCCATTTTGTGAAGATGTCGTCTTTAAAGCATAATGTTCCTTGTAATCGGTTTGTTGTATTTGAGACGTACAGAGAAAAGCCCAGGAGTGCGGTTGCTAAATCCCTAAAGGATCCTTAAGACATAAAACAGGTAAAATTAATGTTATTTTACATCTCGTTATAAGAAATATTCAAAAACAATTTTATATGGAGAAAAGATTCGCTACTTTTTTCAAAAATAAATAGCGTTTGATTAATCACAATAAAAAAGGACATTTTTTCAAATAGTACTCAGTTTTTCTTATAATCCTTTGACAAGCGTATTCTTTAAACTTATAATTACAAAATCACATGATTGCACTACCACACCTAATAAACTCAATTCCTATTAGCAAAAAAAAAGAAGAAGAAAATGAGGAATGGGTAACAAATGTGTCTATTAATGACGTAACGATTGATTCTAGGGATATAATTGAAGAAAACTTTACCCAAAAATAAGCTCTCCATCATGAAGTAGATGGTGATGTGATGGATGCTGTGGATCTTGGTCAGGTTCACCCACCACGTTGCAGTCTGTTTATAGTAGTCTGATACAGCACATTGACCTCCGTCCCAGCTCAAATCTGATCTACGTCCGTCCACTGCGTTTCCGGCGTCAAATAGAGCGTCACCTGGCGAAAGCGGGTAATGTTGGTATGTAGGTTTGTTTAAGGCGATATTCACTGGCAATACAAAACAAACAACTATGTAGAATCAAACTAAGATATATACAAATCCAAGAGAATATAATTTAAACACATTGCAATATTAGAGTTTGAACAAATCCTAGCTCCTTCTAGCGCGGAAGGAAAGTTAGGGTTTTTCTATGGTATACTTTTGTGTCTGTTTGCCATGGGTTTCAGAAACAAGTGTATGGATGTTTTCAATAACTTCATAATAAAATGACACGGACTTACATTCATAATTAGCATTAATGTTGCACAGATCCCTTGAAAATACATATATAAACGGTCTTTACAAAAATGCACGTAAGCATTTAAAAACTATATTATATTTTTTGTGTTGTTACATAGCATTTGTTTTATTTAAGTTTATAAAAACCGAAAAGTGACTACATTGCTGTAAATTATATGTTTTTATTTTTGTGTTAATTATTTTACTTTGCATTACTTACCATAAGCACTTGAAATCGCCAGAAATATAGAATATAAACACAAAAAATAAATAGCCATGAGTTCCATATATTATGAATTCATACAAATGTAACACACATAACTGCATGAAGTGATCGGAAGTGACAATTGCAGAGGAAGATAAATTAAAATATGATATTCAAGATAAATTGAAAATATTAGTACTCTGAATTATACTTGTAATATTCCATAACTAAATACTAAACACATATTTCAATATACAGGTGAATGGAATTTTTCTAACATATATTTCAAAAAGTGCAACTATAGACATTTTTCTCACTAGCAGTCATGTTAAATAAGGCTATATAACTGCAACAATGACTGATGTAGCCTAGATGTGAAGCAATAATACTTTTTTTGCATTTAGAAATTGAGATAAAATATAGTTACAATGAAAAAAAAAACATAGTTTATTTCTTCCTCAACTCCGTAAAAAAGTAACAAAACATGTACATGATATGAAAACAAATTACAATAATTCATGTGTTCATTCATGTAATATTTATTCATTCGATAAATTCTTTTCCATTCATTTTATTCAAAATAATTGGTTTTACATGTAACGGAAATATCAAATACCACAAAAAAGATTGATCTAAAGTTATAATTATAGCTATCATTTTTATTTAGCACACGCGACATCAAGAATACATCTAAGATGTTATCTCAGACCATTATAGGACATTCATTGTAATGTGATGATGCAATTGTCGACAAAACTTATGTAATAAGATTAACTTCCCGGTTTGTTACTGTACAAACCGTCAGTAGGTTGTGAGATAACATGAAATGGAGAGGAAATTATCCAGATCTAAAGCTGAGTTGATTTATTATCGGAGGTATTTTTTTTTAACATTTGAAGTGCATGGTTTTTTTTAAATTTTGTTTTTATTCACTTATTGTTTTAATGCCTTCTCTATAAAAGGCCCATATTTCATCCATAAGTTGATATGGATTAAGGCTTTTGAAGCCATTATCAAACACCACATTATGTATTATTAATGAAAATCGCTTCATTCACTGGATCCTTTGATGATTTTTCGTTTGATACAACAAACGTAAATCGCAAATAATATCCAGATCATCGTTTAAACAACGTTACCACACACCAAAGCTTTAAAAATAAAAGCGCAAGCTTTAGAAGAGACACAATCTTATGACGACGGTATCACGTTAACGTCAGCATTACAGAGTCCGTGCTCAAACAACAGTTATTATACAAAATATAACTTTCTGTTGACATGTAACTATATTTAAAACAGCATTGGACACAAAACTAAATGTATCAAATCAGTACAATTCAAAATTCATCGAAATAATTTTTTTCATCTTTATTAAGCCCTAATCATTAAAAACAAACAATAACATATACAATTTAATTATCATCGAACACACCATCTTCTGCATTTCAATGTAAAAATACGTATATCATAAGTCTAGATCTCGTAAAATTTTAGACAAAATTCTGACACACACTTTCTATGTTTACATATACAAACACACACATGTTAGTTAATTCTACTTATCAACATAAGTTCCTTCAGCTAGGTATATCATTGTAGGATACATGTTATAAAGTGAATAAACATTATATATTTACTCAGTAGCACTATTTCATTTTATTTCATAGTTGTATCAAACATCAGAAACTAATGAACAAGTAACACAGCACCGTTTTGCTGTATATTTCTTATTAATTTGGTATTAATAAACACAACCCCATGACTTGATCTCACTTTCATAGTAGCATTGAAGCATTACTTTAAAGTTTTGCTATTCATTATAAACATTATATAGATAGTGCTTGTTTTGGAGGGTAACAAACGAAATTGACATCTCTGAGGTTTTCTAGGCGTGTCAGTTTTAACTGTTGCCCTCCCAAACAGGTCCATTCTTTACATTATACTTAATGTCTTAATTATAAAGATAACTTAACTGATTGCTGTAGGAATGACGTGAATTTTCGGCGAACTGTATTTACACACAGGTAACAGTTTGTATTGTTTTACTTTCATGTTAAATACTGAAATCTGATTGGTTAAGACGCAGTTAATAATATTTACTATTACCCTCAGCGTTAGCAACGCACTTGGCAATGGGTAACATTAAAAAATGTTACATGCGCGAAAATTATGCGCGTACGGTTCGCTGTAGAATTCACGTTATTCCTATATAAAAGCAGTAAAATTTTCTTAAAAATTTTAAAAAAGACATTCAGTATAACAAAATAAATAGTGCCTGTTTGGGAGGGTAACAGTTGAAATTGACACCCCGAGAAAACCATTGTCAACCGACGCGAAGCGGAGGTTGACAATGGTTTTCGAGGGGTGTCAATTTCAACTGTTACCCTCCCAAACAGGCACTATTTATATAGTGTTACATGTTGCCAGGTGTGTTTCTTACGATGAGGGTATTAAAGCGGATAATGAACTACCATTCAGATTTTAGTATATTTAAGATGGCAGTATAAGAACATTATTCGTTATTCATCATAATTATAACTATAACTATTTATTATTCATTCATAATTATTCATTATAAATCATGTTTAGCGTCTTATCTTCATATTAATGTTAACTACATGTTGTGTGATTTTCATATAGATTATGTTTTCGCAACTTTGCGTTACTATATATCTAATAGTATTTCCAACCTGATTTTAGATTTGTAAAATCTCGGCGCTTCTTACATATAACAGATAATACCATCCTCTTAAATGTTGAGGGGGAAAAAAGGACTAAAATATCGCAAAATATACTGTACGAGCACATATATCCGTTTTGGTAAAATTGCGTTGTTGTTAAAGCAAATACAATGTCGTTGGTATCTAATTTTGTAATTTCTCAGTCTCTTAACAACGTCACTAATAACTCCGCATCGATAAGTACATGGGTTAAAAATTTGTCATAAATTTCATTTCGTCGATAAATACTGCAAACGAAAATACCGAAACTAAATTTTCAATAAATATGTGTGTTTCTACAGTATTAGCATTCAGATCTAGTGCTCTCAGATAACATTTAGCCCTTTTTAAGCCTTGAAAGCTGGATATTCCTATTGAAAATGCTTCACAGTTATGGAAAATTTTATTTTATCTAAACATTATGTATTGTTTGACAAACTTATATGCAAGTTTATTAAATTAATAAAAAGTACTACAATCAATGCTATGAGATTTGTATGCTATGCTATGAGAAATTGAAATAAAGGGCTTAATGCTATGGTATGCTATGCTATGCTATGGTATGCTATGAGATTTAAACAAAAACACCTCCATACACAGAAGAGTTCCACACATATGGAAGTAAAATGATAAAAAGCGAAAGTTAATCATTTATCCGCAATATGAGCATTTATTCCCCCAAATAAAAAGATTTAAAACCGAGTAAAAATAATGCTGTATGCTATGCTATGCCATGCTATGGTATGCTATAACGAATGAGATTCTATGATATTATATGTGCTATGGTATGAGATTTCAATGCTATGCTATGAGATTTAAATGCTATGCTATGCTATGGTGTATGCTGTAAAAGATATGCTTCAACTGACTGTATAAATATACAAGTACTACTTTTATTTTTATTCTACCAAGTGTTACACTAACAATAGCTTCAAGATTTGATAACATTCATACACTATTAAACTGTTTTACGGTATGACGATTCGGGCGAGCACAAAACGAACCCCGCATACACGTATCTCTCATCAATGTTAGCTAAACAATCTGCAGACTTGCCATATCCTAAAACATTGCTCTCTTTTAAATACTTTTACCCCTACCAGGAATCCGAAGCTAAAAAATATATGTTACGCGATATGTTCGTTGTAGGAGTTTTCCTTTTCCATTTAATATCCCATTTACATTTTAATGTTTAAAGCAACTTTAAACTAGATATTAAAACTGTTGATTGTTTCCCCTTTTTTTCATTACAAACTAATGTTGCTTCATGTAGTTCTAAAGATAATATTTTTTCTTTAAATTTCCGCAGCTACCAAACGTATGCAATGCACATTTGGATCAATATGACAGTAAATCAAGCATAGATCTTGCATGCATAGTATTCCCCTAACCAAGTTAATGAATGTCAAAAAAAACCTAATCAGCCGAAGATTCGAGGTTAACTCTGAAATAGCGAGTACTTACATGTACTACACGTAACACGCAGCACAGATGTTTGGACCATCTCTTAAATAGTGGGAAGCATAGTGCAAAATCACTGTGACGTCAAACTTAATTTTATTGACTTCTATCATCGGTGGTTCTCCCAGAAGTGTGTCGTATAAATTCGGGAGAGGGAATGTTACATCAGCAAAAAGTTCAGGTAGGTACAGTTTTTTGTTGGCGAAACGTGTTGCTTACTGTAGTGACTTTAAATCATTTTTTTTTATTGTTCCTCGAAGAAAGATTGGTGCGATTTACAGGTTTTTAAATTACCTTAAAACTCTTCCTTTTCCACCATGTTGTTATTCATGGCAAAGGAACACTGGCAATTTAGAACTTTTTTTTATGTTAGCCAATACTTTTATGAACATTGTACAGATATCAGCTCAAATTTCCTCTGTTCGTACACGTTGTCGATTGTGATCGTTACGCATAGTTTCTACTGATTTATATGTTGTTTTTTTTTTGTATAAAGATACTGAAAAAATTAAAATATGCTTGAATTGCTATGTAGATAAAGTAATCGTTATTAACACAATGTGTGATAGTGTCATTCATTTAGTTGCCAGAATGATTCAGAAAATCAACCCTAAACAAGAGAGATAGACTGATTATTAACCTAAATATACACAACTTAAAAGAAATAGGAAACACATATAGACTGCTACTCCTCCTCCATTCTTTTTAATAATGCATAAATAATGGATGAACTATTTATTATCAAATTATAAGTACGAACTCAAAGAAAAAAAATGGACAAACTTAATTACAAAAATGTCAATTTCCTTTGATAGTTACAACTCGGCTAAAACGTGACCCATCAGCAGACCTGTAAAATATGAAAAAATAAATACTAAACATAGATTCAAAAATATATGTAATAAAAATCATGTATCTCACCTGAAATTTTTGCGTGATTATCAATGAGCATTAACAGGGCCATAAATGTTTTTCTTTAGCGCTAGTAATCAACAATTTATCTTACCTCGTTCGAAAGTGTACGTCTTCTTTTCCCACAATTATCATGTCTGTCGTCACCACAGACCATGTTTGTTCATTATCAAGACTGAATTCTACATGCATCCCCGGAAACGCCGTATTCACTCTAACAGCTCCGTTTATCAACCTAAGTATGCATTACAGTATATGAAATATTATTATACTTCTGTGATAATTTTCTATGTAAGATTACGACGACTAAACATGTATTTTTCTATCTAAAAGTGAAATAGTTCTCGTGCTATCTACCCCTGGTGAAATGTCAACGAAACTATTTCCTGGCGGCATTCAATTTTTCTCGTTTTTAACCTTGGAATCCATTTGACGTAATCCAAGTCGCTTCATTTAATTCAAAGTCAGATAACTCTTATTTCTTTATCATAAAAAATTTGCATCTCCGATAAAAAAAGTTTACTTAAATATAATAAAATACCTATTTACTGGCAAGGAAAACGATAGCAAGTTTATTGTCCCCCTCGACAGCAACTATTCACCTCATCTTTGCCTCGGGAAATAGTTGCTGTGTCAAGGGACAATAAACTTGCTATGGTTCTCATAACAGTTAAGTTAATAAATATGCATTTTAAATGCTTTTTAAGTTATCTACGAATTTAAAGACACATGCTTTTCATCTTTGCTTCACATGAAATATTGCAAGCTTTAAGGGAAAAAAAGACATTCTTATAGATATTTATGAGCTTATAATTACGATGCGATTGATAATTCTCAATCTGTACCAATAATGTTTATCATATACACTGTTGAATATACGTACTTGGTTCATTTGTTCTTACACATTTTACAAATACCTTGCAATAATGTATGTGTACGCTATTTGATACCACTATTACCTTGCCCCTGGAGGAGGTAATCTGTACATGACCCCCATTTTGTCCAATCTCATGAACTCTTTTGTCAAAGCCGCTGAAAACGAGGTCCATTCTTCATTAGTTTTGCGGATTCTCTCCACTTTATCTTCTGTTCTTTCCAACAATGCCTCATGCCACGCGCGTTCAGCAACGCCCAGCAGTCTTGGAAAAATCATTTCATGAAGTTCTTCAACGGTCCGCATTGCCTCTGTCCAAACTTGCGCTTGCATACCTAAACAAAAACATGCATTTTGAGGGCCTTATTGTGGTTTTTTTTAGATAAAAATATTGTTTAAATAAAACAAAAAATAAAACAAAACAAAGACTTAAATATTATAATGCAATATCAGTGAAAGATAACCCGAAAACATGTATAGGTCTAACAAGATTGGAAAAAGTATAAACTGTTCACTTATACGTTAAATACAATTTGAAAATAATGTTTAATCATTTTATTGTTTGAGTTTTTGTTTTTGATTGATTTTTTCTCATATCCAAAATATTATCTAAAATCGATTTAACAAAAGGAAATTCTGAAAACTCGGTATTATGTCAAGCTTGTTCAATTACATTTTTTAAATATCTGTATTTAAATCTAACCGATGATATTTTCTGGTCTCTTTAATGTTGTACATATCCCATTGGATGGACAAATGTCAATTTGTGTGAAAGGTTTGTTATTGGAGTCTTGATCAGGATTGTAATATATATTTGAAGGTACAAAGCCGAATATTTTCCGAGTATCTATGTATCGCGATGCCCAGGAGGCACCGCGTTCTTTTGGGTCGGGCTCGTGTGTATGGTCCAGATATAGGTGAGTCGCGTGCCCGATTACGACCTGTAACATATGCTTGATTATGTAAAACAAGTATTAACAGGAAAACAATGGATAAACAACTTAAAAATGAACTTTAAAAATCAAACTCCCATTGAAAGTATTGACGAAATTGAGTTTTATTGAATACTCTATTTTTATTTAGTGCATTTTGATCATCATAATAGTACGTTATATTAAGGATTTCAAGAAAACGTAGTTGAAACGTACATTGTAACCTGCATTAGCCAGCTTATAAGCACTCTCTCCGTTGCCCCATTCACATATATTGTTCCAGTTCAGAACCATCACATCTCTTCAGATATTAAAAACAAGATTAAATGTAAGTTAATGAAGAAGAAAAAGGGTTTTGAAAGACAAAAAGTGTAATACTTGACTTTTAATCACTGATAGCATTACTTTACATAATATCAAGTTAAAAAGGAGTGAGATACTCAAAACCTTACCTTTTAGGGGATATTTCGGTCACATTCAATAGTGTATTTTCATTACTCAGAACGTCTTCAAAGACAGCCATTCTTAAACCCTCGTCATCTAATATCTTTGAAACTTTAGAGACAAAGTATTGTCGTAAATGGTGGGTGTCATTTACACCATTGACTATCTTTTGGGTTTGACAATCAGATGAGTTGGACCAAACATCAGCCATTCCATCACCTAATATATTCAATCATTGGATAATTTTTATTACATCAGTGTATTTTTAGCTTTATCTTGAACATTCTAATAAGTCTCAGGTTTTTTTTATTATCTGTCTATGGTTAAAGGTGCATGTATCTATGTCAAAATACTACTTTTGCTTTTCTATCTGAATTGAGTGGACTTTTTTGTACTATTGCTAAAAAATATTCTCATTGAATAGCATTACCTCCTATATGTAGCGTCCGCAAGGGTTGAATGTCGACATGCATATCTTTGATAGATCTAACTACGTGGCGAATAAATTCATATGTTGAATTCATGCATATATTAATGGCGTTATCCTTAAACATCTGCATTGTCAAATACTCTGTTTTATCCTCGAAATCCGTCAAAAGGAACTGATGAGCAGCGGATTTATTCCCATAGTTCATGTACTTTCGGTATCGGACTTCCATTGCCCTTTTCGCTGCATGTGTATGAATTGGTAGCGATATTTCCGGTATAACGCGAATATGACGATCGTTGGCATATCTGAGGATATCTTTATAATCGTTGATTGTATAATAACCGGAACCATACGCAGTTTTAGACGCCCCTGATCCAAGTTGAGGAACAACGCACTCCTCCTCTTGGGGATCGTGGCATCTTGTTGAACCCACCTAAAGAAAAATTTTCGTTAATGTTAACATTATTTACATTTTATCAGATGTGTTTAATGTGATGTTGTATCAGACAGAATTGACACAATAAGATTATTATTTTGTCTTATAAAAGGATTACTTGTAACCTACAACAAAAATACCTCACACGTTAACACAGAACATGATTGAGGTGTGTGGTTCCAATAATCCCCTTTTCTTTAATTAAAAGTTCAAAAAACTCTTTCAAAAATTGTATTATCAATAAAAAAAAGTGATCTTGAGTATAATTATACCCCTTTTTAAGTAAAATCTGTCTTTAACATAATCGATACATTTACATAATTGATATGAATACGATGTGTATAACTTTTACAGCTGTCAACTCAGGAATTCCCGGGATCTCAAGGCGCCATCCTTCATCATCCGTCAGGTGAAAGTGAAGTGTGTTCAACTTGTACATAGACAGGACTTCCAAGAGCTTGTAAATTTCTTTTTTCGGTTGAAAATTTCTGCTGACATCGAGATGCAGTCCTCGGTATGGAAATCGAGGCTGGTCTCTTATTGTAAAGACTGGAAGATGGTTTGATCCATTGCGGGTTTCTTTTAAAAATGCTAGAGTCTTGTAGGCGTAAAATGCTCCTTTACTTGTTTGGGCTGAAATTGTGATGGCGTGGGGCGATGCATTGATTTCATACGCTTCGTCTCTAGTGCGGTTGTTATCAAGAATATGCACATGCGATAACTTTTGAAGTTCAATATATTTTATCGATGTCTTTCTTAAGCTGGTGCTGATGTTTAATAAATCTGGAAAATGATTTAAATTTGTTATATGAGGCAGCTGAAAAAGTGACTGCAAATTATACTTGTTTAAAGTACTTCAACACCAAATAAAATTGATGTAATTTCAAAAGTAAATGATTTATTATCCATATTAAACTAAAGTATGTTTTGCTACAAACCTGCAATCAACATTGATTCGTTAGGGAAATCAGTCGATACATGCATCACCCACGTGTCATCAATTATTATACTTCTGTTGTTGAAATGTATGTGCACCGGGGTAGGAATGACATGTTTGGGCTCAGTGTCTTTCTCGTTTGTGGCGTCATTAATTTGAAATCTTTCTTCCGGTGTAAATGGAGAAAGGACGTCTCCTTGAAAACGTAGATACTGTTCTGGTTGATTTAAAGGCCCTACAAAAAGCAATGTCTCGTTCCTCGTGAACAAGATTTCTTTGGCTTGCATACCTTCGGCTGCAACGTACCAATTGGGCATGGAGTCACTCCTTGCCACCTGGTAACCCTGTGCTTTTAATGTACATGTTACACCATTTTTATTGGACAAGTGAAATTGCCTTTCTGGTTTTAATTTAAATAAAGATCCGGCAACATGAAATACTTTCATGTCGCAGTTTGGCAGAAGATATCCTTTCGGATAAGGGTAACTATCAGGTTGAATAAGATGTGTTGAAAAGAAGTATATTTCCCAGTTTCCATAGAAAATGTCTTCCTTCCCTTTGTTTATTATCGTAACGTTCGCCGTAAAAGTTTGGTTTGTTTCTATGTTGCTTACAACGTTGTAACTAATCACAATGTTTTCAGCTAAGTAATCAACCTGATGCTGGACTGATAATGGCACAGGCTCGTCTGAAATTCAAATCAGAACAACACAAAAAAAATATTAATCAAACCTATTGCATTACAAATTAGATTAAATGATCAAACGATGTTTGACTTGAAACTTAATTAAATGTTTTAGATTCACCGATTCAAGGAAATAGTGATTATAAAATACATTGTATGTGTTATCTGGTGTTTCGAAAACAATCCTTTAAATCATATGTAACGGACCTTTTCGTGGAAGTTGATAATATATTGTATTTTCTTAATTTTTCACGACACATAACAAACCCCCGTAAAAAGAAACCTCATTTTAAAACGTATGCGTTGCTGATTCATAAATGTATAATGCTTATAATCTCTTACATTAAGAACTATCATAAATGAGAAGAAAATAGGAGATGAGAAATTATCACCTTACCCAAATGAAATGGGATTGGCCTGCTGACGCGTTCTCTGTTTTGAGTACTATTTAAACAATAAGAAACAAATCAATATTGATTAGTCTAGCTAACAATAGTAATAAATCTTCAAATGCTAAAGATTACAAAACTAGATGTTTAAATAATTCTACAGTGATGTTTACCTGAACATTTAAGTTAGCAAATTGATTCAGAAACCCAACGTCTCTAAATAAATCGTTATTTAGAAAGGAAGCGTATACATCAAATAG
Organism: Magallana gigas; assembly: GCF_902806645.1. Lineage (NCBI taxonomy): Eukaryota > Metazoa > Mollusca > Bivalvia > Ostreida > Ostreidae > Magallana > Magallana gigas. The sequence continues at coordinate 60,511,517 of NC_047560.1, forward strand.
ATAAAAAGTGAACCTTGAACGAAGCAAAATCGTATTTCGTTTTGGATGGAATCCGTCAAAAACATCAAACCAAGTTACACCCTCGTCATAACTGTATTGAACAATGTGACCTGGAAACTCTGTGTTGGCATGGAAGGTGCCATTTATCTTTCTACATGTAAGTACAAAAATCAAGGTATTTAAGATAGAAAAAGCAGTTTATGTAACATGTGCAATTTGATAAGGGGATTTTTTAAAATAATGTTATTACATAGCTCCAGGTAGAGGAATTCTGTACTTTATCCCCAAACTCTGAAGACGATCTAGTTCTTTGTAAGCTATTGTGTTAGCAAATTCCTCCCAGTCTGCGAATGAGGTTTGAGTTCTTTCTGGTGTATCTAAGTCTTCCCATGATGCTTTATGCCAAGCTCTCTCCGCTACAGATAAAATTCTGGGAAACAGCATATAGTCAACAATTTCTGACGTCATTATCGTTTCGCTCCATATATGACCTTGTATACCTAAAGAAAAATAGATTTCAAGTAAATGCAATGATTTATATAAAAACATAATATAATTATTATCTTTTAAATGAGTCGAAACAAGTTACTCAATAAGAAAAAGCAATCTAATTTCAAAATAAAAAACAATGCCTCCGATCTGAGATTTAACAAAAATGGCAGGGTGTTCAATTATGTAAGATATACATTCATACGGCAAAAGTTTGTGATAACTTGTAGATTGATTCCCCGACTCTTTATTATTCTTAGTTCTCACGACAGATCCCTATTTTATTATTTTATCTATATGCTAGATACCAAGGAAAAGAAATAATAATGTTTCAGGAGATTTGCACCTGAAACGCATATAATGCCAATCATTTTCCAATCATTTAGATAATTGTCATTTTGTCATATAAAGATCGGGATTAATTTTTTTTTTTCATGTCACATGCCATTTTTATAAAATATGGGACCTAAACAAAAATGATATATTTTCTTGAAATAATTGCTCAAAGTTTGCATATTAATTGATAATTTAAAGAAATCATCAACATCTATAGTGTGAATTATTACCTTATAGCGATTTTGATACAGTTTGATGTAGAACACATGTAATGAACATATTAGTAATACATTCAAAGTTAAAAAAAAATCTGCCTCAGTGGTGTTGCCAGTATATTGAATACAAAACATATCGTAAGATCGTTACAAAATGTTGGAGTAATCACACTATAATGCAAATGACAAATTGATAGTAATGTCGTCTTTTCAAAATCTTGCATACAAACTGACATAAATCTAATGTTTCATGTAAAAGTAAAAGAAAAGTTAGTAATTTTAGGACAAAATTAGAGTTGAATTTACCATAACCCAAGTACGCCAAAAGAATTTTTCAAATATGTTTTTGCACAACATAAGGATGTCGTATAAGTAAAAACTCTGAGAAAGTTTGTCTCCACTGACAATTAGGAAGCTAAATGACAGTAGTCTAAAACTTTTTAAAACCATCTGCAGCAGAATACAATCTCTCACTGAATATGTAATATTTTCTTTAGTATTTTATTCAGTATAGTTTATTTGGTGTTTTTGATAAAAAATAATATATGCGAAGAATTATTATATGATGATAAATTTCTAGACTAGAGGTGATCCAAAATGGTAGTTCAAAACACAAAGGAACGAACCTCCTTTTTAGTATCTCAGTTGTTCTGTCACAGGTATGTTAGATACACGATTATTAAGCCCTGCCGAAAGGATTAAATGTAAGACAATGACGCTGAAATTTGTCTTAAGTGGACTACCGACGCACAACCGATGAAAACGGAAAAAGAATATATGACCTAGTGATTCTGTTAAATAAGAAACTAAGTCATCAACATTTACTTTTTTCAATTAGAAGTTGGTAGATTACTCACCAATAATGTTGTTTCTCTTTATTAATGCGGGACATTGTTCATTTCTTTGCCCACACACGTCTGTGTTTGTTAGTGGCTCGCCAAACCGATTAGCATTGATGTTTTCATACAACCTATCTGGAAGAAACTGAAATGTTTTCATGGTGTCTATGAACCGTGAGGCCCAATAAAGTCCAGGCTCTTCTGGGTCAGGCTCAGGTGGCGAATCAAAATACAGATGAGTTGCCTGTGACATTACAACCTTTAAAAATAAGAATACATTATACACTGGTTTAACATGCGTTTATGCTACTTACGCAAAGGTACTATTTACACTATATCTTTATTTTAATTTACAATTAATACAAGTAATTAATTAGCTACCTTATAATCATTGTTTGCAAGTATGTATGCCCTCTTTGCACTTCCCCATTCCCAGATATTTTGCCAAGCATTTGTGTATACTTCTTTATTTGGTAAAGACATTCGGTTGTAGGGGATTCCTTTTTCATCAACAAAACCATCTTCCCATCCAGCAAGATTAAGTCCCAGGCGATGAGAAATATTTGCGACACGGTGGACATAACATTTTTTCAAATGAACTGATATCGGCTCGGTGAAATTTCTGGAGTAAGCCAAATGGCGACATTTTGTAGAATTTAACCAAACTCCATTGGCTACTTCATCGCCCCCAAAATGAAAGAAAGTCAACCCAACGTGCATCTTTCGGATTTCTGTTATTACTTTTTCATAGAACAAATATGTCGAGTCTATACATGGATTCAAAGCGTTGTCATTAAACATTTGAACAGATGAATACTTGCTTGAGTCACCACTTTCGACTAGTCGGTACTCTTTGGCTGCGGTAATATTTTCCTTTTTATATTTCAAAAACCTCGCTTCCATAGCTTTAATTGCGGCGCGGAAGTGACCAGGTGTGTCTATTTCCGGTATGACTTCAATATGGCGTCTTTGAGCTTCCTTTATAATGTCCTTGTAGTCTGACACAGTGTAATATCCTGAACCAGATGTAGATGTATCTGCACCAGAACCAAGTTGCGGCACTAAGCATTTTCTTTCTGTGAGGTCATGACATCTTTTTCCTGAAACCTAGGAACAATGTGTATAAAAATTTATACACTGTTTTGCACAATAGTCCATATTTCATTTTATACTTCGTCAACTTAATGTAATAAAACTCTCTTTGCTTTTATTAAAATTGTTAACTAAAATTACGGCTTAAAGATAACGTTTATGTATATGGAACAGTATATTCACCAGAAGACGAAACATATAACAGTTTTAGCTGCAGGTCTCTGATTCTAAAAAAAACCTAAAAGCTTCAGTTCTTCACGAGTAAAATACATTAGATCGAGACCTACAGAGGTGCAGTTACAGCAGATCTAAATCTCAAGAAGATATATTATTTAATAAATCTTGGTTAAAAAAAATGTTATTTTTACCTAAAATTTATTTTAATTTTAATTAGATATTGTGTTCTGTTGTTGTGCACATCCCTACTTGAAATGTGTTTTTGTAAGTGCATGACTTAAATAGGCATAGGATGCAAGACAGACGGTCAAAAGTATATGTCAGAGATATGTGAAAGATATTTTGCCAGGTCCTTTAGTTTTGATTTTGACACTGGGTTTGTGGTTACTTGCACGCCTTACTCAATTGATACTCGTCATGAAAAATGGTTGTGGGTAGATGGCTTGCTGTGACATTTAGCCTAGATCTAGATCAAATGTTTCCGACCCCTTTGTACATTGTACATGTAAACTTAAAATTGGTCTGACTTGGTTACAGTCTAAAGTTGTTATAGAATTTTTTTTTCGTGTATATGAGGATTAATTTGATATTTTTCAATTAATCTAATACCAACGACAAATTCCAATAAGTTGTTGCAATATGGTTTTAAGCTTTTTAACCCTGTACATTTTGACAAGATATCTTATCTTTACGAACGAAATATTGCGGGATTTAGTTCACATACAAGATATCTTATCTTTACGAACGAAATATTGCGGGATTTAGTTCACATAAATAGGTATAACAGTATATCAAAGAACCGAAATAAAAGTATTTACTAACACGGGTATAATTAAGAAAAGATAATGCAACACAGAATTTAGCACAACTTAAAGATAAAAAAAAAGAATCAATGCGAAATATGATGTGCGTGAATATGAAAACAATAAAATGACATTCAGATGTAGATGTAATTAATGTAATGTGCTTTTTTTTAAATTTACAAAATTACGTTTTAATATTTTTTGTAACGGTAATAATCAAAAAAGCCCCAGTGAGATTCGAACTCATGACTTTCAGATTCGTAGTGAACGCTCTAACCAATCTGGGCTGTTAGATAACTAAATATCGGATGGAAAATACTTATGAATATTACACTTGCTGTTATTGTTTTTTAAAAGAATATACGTCACAGTATGGATGTGTAAAACTAAAAAACAACAATTGTTTTCTTGGGGTGGGGGGGGGGGGGGGGTTGCACCGGGTCTCTATCTCAGTAAATAACATTTATACGTACAAAAGTAGACAAATTTGTCGAAAATGAAATGTTTAAAAGATTGTTCATCATCTAATCTATGCTAATTATACATTGTAATGCTGTCTGATTTAAATGGATCTTCAAAACAGAAAGCAGAAATTAAACAAAAGTTTTTGTCTATGATTTTAGAGAGACATATTTATTTAAAGGCTTTCTTTTTCCGTAGAGATGTGTCATGCTGAAAACTGGGTAAATGGTTCTTTTTTACAGACTTTAGTGGCTATTCTACGAATTTGAACAAATTTACTTTACTTTCAATACGCATCTTCCATATTTAGTACAAATAGGATGGTCACATAAAATCATTTATTTAATATAAACATAGATAAAGTTACTAACTTCTGTAAGTTCTGGTAATCCGGGAATTTCAATCCTCCACCCTTCATCATCACTCAGATGTAAATGAAGTTTATTCATTTTGTACATAGCCATTCCGTCCATCAAGCGAATGATATCGGATTTTGGGCGGAAGTTCCGAGCGACATCTACGTGCATTCCTCGAAATTCATAACGAGGCTCGTCTTCTATATACACGTCTGGGACACTAGCATTGTCAGGCGAGCCGGCTACTAAACTAAGCAACGATTGGACGCCATAGTATACTGCTGACGAAGATTGTCCAATGATATTTATTGATTTATTCGAAATCTGTACATCTATATAATAGGCTTCACTTTTGTTGCTTATAGTAGGATTGACCGAGAGTTGTATCGTGTTGTGTCTTCTTTTGGTTGCATTGCCAAGTACTTCTAATGTTAAATTCAGTTTTTCTGTAAAGAGATGCATAACAATTAATTTACAAGATAAAATGATACGCGGGAATTTAACAATGCTTGTAATTCTAAATTGCTTTTAATATTCAAAATTAAAAAAAAGAATGACAAACCTGATAAAAAACTTGCAGTTTCTTTCAAAAGGGACTCGTATGAAACAGATAAATTTATGACACTTAGAAAACCATCAGAATTTCGATTCACTAGTTTTGGAGTTGGAATTACTAGTTTTATAGCCTTTTCAAAATCCTGAATAGTGTAACGTCTATAGCGTGCCTGTGCAGTAAATGGATTATAGCGGTCTGCCCTGGTTCTCTTCCACTGTCGCACTGAAGTGAAGTTATCAATAAATTTCTTTCCAAATGCAGTAGATGCAATATTGACGGCTTCGAATGACGGTGCTGCAACGTACCAGTTGGACATCAAATCTGTCTTTGTCACGCTCCAGTACTGGGTAAAAAACTCGGAGTAATGAGACTGGTTATATGTTAAATTCGGAAATCCATTCGTCGGGGTGATACTAAACAGACTTCCCTTTATATGCATCAGTTTTAGATTATAATGCGGCAAAATGTATTCCTTGGCCTTTGGCAAGTGTTCAGGCTCTATCATTAGAAAGCTATAAAAGTAGATACTCCAATCACCAGGCTTGACTGTTTTGTTTCCTGTGTTCGTCAATACAAGGCTAAGTTTGTGTTTCAATCCATTATGTTTCAGATTATCGACAACTGCAAGGCGAATAGCAAGATGTTCCCCAATATAATTAAGATCACTTTGTTGAGTCACTTGTGAATCTTTAAAAAAATAAAGGATAAAACACGTTTAAATTCATACATGTATATTCAACAGAGGGTGTTAGACGGAAATATTCTGTAACATAATCAACCATTTCTACCAAAATGCAGACTGCTTTTATTTAACTTTTATCGAATGTAACTATGCAAACAAACCTCATAAATATATAATGTTTTACCTTTGCAAGAATTATACCGAATCAAAGTTTCATCACAGTTCCTTGGCAAATCATCTTCGTCATTAGACTCAGGAGTGATCGATCTTACTTGTACATACCATTCACTGTCGCTCGTTGACTCTGAGCACGACGACAAATTCATCCAAACACCATATGCACAATCTATATCTATTGTAATTTTAATATTAAACATTTTAAATGATAAATTATGCATGTAGTAATTTTCATTTGTTACAGAATGGTTCAATGTGCCCTGAATTAAAAAAAATCAGTTTTATTAAGCACAATAATAATATTTATTAAATAAAATTAATTTCGTCAATTGATCATTGGTGTTGCTTATGAAGTTACATGTATGAACTGAAATGTACTGAATATGAAACATTACCTGGTCCACAGTATCCGCAGTATTTGGCACAGTTTTGCCTCGCCCATTTTTCATATTGAGGCGCGCATGCTGCTTTGCCGTATTCCTCACAATCATCCAAGTTGTCTATACATGGCTTGCCTATACGTATATCATGTAATTTCTTTTTAGAATATATAGCATTTCTTTGTCAGTCATAAAAAAAAATCGTTTCGTTCAGGAAGCTTACAACATTAACACATTATCAGTAAGTTATGCATTAGGTTCAAACAGTCAAGAAGTCATTTTTTTTATCTTTACCACTCATGTACCTTGATACCTTGGTACACGCAAGTAATTATCTGCATTTTGGACAAATGTCAGGATTAAGCGTTCAGGTTGTTTTAAAACATTTATTGCTATCAAATAGAAAAGTGTACTAAAGCCACATCTCTATACACCACTTTGTACTTACCACAGAATCCACAGGAAGATGGACAGTTCTTGTAAGCCCATTGCACGTATGGAGGTTTGCAGGATCGCGTGGTGTAACTAGCACAGTCTGGTAATTTGTCCACACAGGCCTCCTCACCGGTGGCACATATAATAAACCCTGTCATGTAAAGTATGCTTATTTATGAAAAGCTGAAGCCTAAACATTAAAATAGTGTTTTGATTTTTTTTTTATTAAACATGTCTTCTGTTATATTATAATTGTAAAATCATTAAAATTCGTGGAACCAATTTTTGCGGATTGTTTTAACAGGTTGTCGGGGGACGTAATTTTATGTAATATAATCTTATACTTACAAAGGGGACTATGACTTTGTAACCCCAATTTATTAATTAGTGGAGGATGTATATTTGTATATGAGAGGTACCCATGAATTCCAAAAAAATCGAACCACCACGAAAATTTATATTTCCAAAGTATGTTTTTGCATGCTTTCAATTAAGTTTAACGATTCGCAGTATCTAAATTAAATCTTTTGACATAATTCAATGATATCGATAGCAACAATACAAACCTCAGCAGATGATCAAAAATATGAAGAATTTCATGACGGATGAACAGATCCCAAAATTATCGCTTCCTTCTATTCGCATCGTCGTCAACAAAAGTGTATCTAGATATTTGACACAGTTTTTTCTGAGATAACAAAGAATGTACCTGTTGTTAGCGTTAATTTTTTTCCCTCGCCTGATAAAACGTGCAGTAAAATTTGCAACACTGGATATTTATTTGCATAGGTGTATTGTTTATCTAATACATGTACATACTTGATGACAGACGTCAACGAGCCTTTACCAGATTCAAACAACACGCTTGTAAAATGAAACAATTCGTCGGTTCTTGCACAAAGATGCATGCACTGATAAAAATGAAACCACCCCCCCCCCCTTCCCCCAAAATATTACATATATATATGTTAATGAAATCATGAAACAACCATTCTGCCATTTTTTTTAATTCGACGTTGCAGATAGTAGGCTTTATTCCCTTAATGCGGAAAATATAAACACCACTAGGTAGACACTTGTTAAGTCATAGCGGGTATACTCTTTAAGAAGCAAAAAAAAAAAAAGAATCCTTGTTTACCTGTTTTTTAAAGTTTAATATAAATATTCAATAGTGTCAAACACTACCCGTTTACGGTGCAAACCTGTCTTTTTTCGAATAAATAATAACAATAAACAATATTACGAATATTACGTACTTGAAACAAAATTGTTAGTGGTTATGTCTGGTAACGTACATGTATCTCCTTGAGTTTTGACACAGAGAGAACTGCATAATTATAAAGCCTGCGGTGTGCAACATGAAAAATAGCATTAAGTAGTAATGATGGATGCAGGGTTTGGAAAGGTCAAGAGTTCTTACATAAACCTATATCTTCTATTTTAAGATATTCGCTGAACTTTACGGACAGTGTATCGGGGCCTACACTTGTTGTGTTATAACTTAAACACTGTCATACTTTTTATCGTCTTATCAACATATTAACTATTATGTCGTTTTAAATATGCAAAAAGTTTGTCTTGTATTGAGATAAGTTAACATAATTTAAGTCACCTTTTTGTAATTGATCGATGTTTTGCTACCAGCTATATCGATTTTACAAAATACGAATTTAAACAAAATAACTTTAGAGTGAGTTTTAATTATATCCAGAAAGAAATGTTGACATAGAACAATGTAAAAGTATACATTATAGGTATATAGACATAAATATACTTTCATTTTTTCTAAACATACGGAAAAAATGTTGTTATGAAATGAAATACGCAGGGGGCGGAAGTTATGAGTCCTAAACGTGTAGGCCACGATAAGCTACCGTAGAAATAGCATTACTTTTCAATACAAGATACGATATTTATTAATGTGTTCCGATACTCCTGAAAGACATATTATTTAACAATGATTTTTTTCTGACTATAATAATGAAAAATGTACAAACCTGACCAAATAAAAACAAGAACAATTAACCTAATGTTTGACGATTAAATCCATCTAATCTGCTACGTTTTATTTTGCTATGTAAGGAAGATTATTGAGTTACCTAGAAGTTGACCGATTTGACGTCAATAAACACATTTAAAAGATATTAATCTAATTTTCTGACCGTTATATATTTTGACCCGGCCAGATGTTATCAATTTTAATACTGAAATAATTAACTTTGTCACTTTGATGAACATTTAAAATTTTCTACAGTTGATGCATTTAAATAACTTCAAATGATTCCTTTTAAATCCAGATGGTAGAATTGAGTGCATGCATTTGCAAATAAAGTAAGAGATGATATTTTCACTTTAAAACTTATTCATTTATGATACCAGATCAGAAAAGTAAAAAAACCCAACTTATTACATGAAATAGCAAAGACACACAAAATATTATATGTATATGCATATATTTAATAAATACCGACATGTAGTTACGAGCTGGATTCATAAAAATTGTTTAAAAACTGAGTTTTTGTATTGTAGGTTTTATGCAAAACTACTTAAGTTGGCCCCCTTTCTCCATTACTACTTCTGCATTCACTAACATACCCCTGAATGCAAATGGTTTCCATAAGAAATGCTGATAAGTTAGTTTCTATTGCAGTTTTTACATACAGTACTAATCAACTTATCGGCTAAACGTAAGAAAGAAAAAATAAAGCGGCTAAAAGTGACATTTATTCACACTGAATAATGTTGCGTCAATTTTTGTTCACTTACCAACAAAAGAGTGGAAGTGGTAAAGAAGTAAAAGTTGTAAAGCAATAATGTAAAATATTTTTTTTCAGAAATTCTTGCTTGCTTGTCTAGTTTCATTCAAACAAAGGTTATATTGAAATATGCCTCAAAGATGATAGTATTTCCGACAATATGATGCTTCGCAAAAATGTTTGCTGATTTAGAACAATGAAATAACAGTAATAAAATATGGTCCTCGTATCTGAAATTACACAATCACTAAAATATAATAATACAAGTGCATATCTCTTACTGCAAAACATGATATAAGAATCTTTAAATAGCAACGTTTTCCAAAATCAATGATAATTTGACCCAAAGAAATTTTTAAAAAGGGACATTTGATACACAAAGATTGAAAAAAAAAATGTATACAGATCACATGTGTTTCTGTTGTATTGATGAAAAAAAGTAAAAGATATCAATATGAATTTTGAATGATGTAAAATAGACATTTATTTTGCACTGCATGCACATTATAAATTTACCTGAGAGAGGAGTTGCTGTCGGAAGGCACCATTTCTAGACATTTGCAACAAATAACTGGTGAGTAAAACTTTTAAAGGAATGTTCAAATAATGTATGTCCTGATCTGATTGATAATAAATTAAATATTTTTTTTGTAATTTTTACCCGCTTAAAGCATATAAGTACATATATGTTGTTGGATGTAATTCATTGTCTATAGATTATTACGGATATGGGTTACTTGCTTATTTGAGGGAATTTAATTTCGTTGATGCGTCGGCTTACAGTTTCAGTGAAATAATTAACTCTGTTTTAAAACATTTTCGTCGAGGATTTAACTTCGAAGGGGAATGGTACCTACGAATGCCACGAAAATTGAGCAACCAATTATTCTAATTATCTACTTATAATGAAAAAAATATGCTGCAAAAAATGCGTAACTGTGCAAAAGCTAAAGAAAATGACTTTGAAATACCGACAGTAGATTTAGAAAAATACACATCAATCAAATGAGTACATATTCTGAGATGAGTGTTTTTTGATAAAACATTTTTTTTTTTCATTTCTTTTATGTATAGAGTGTCACAGTACAAAATGTACTTTTGTTTTGTTTTACGCCTTTAATTGGTATTCTCAACTCGATTACCTTGTGCATAAAAATTTGTTGTTAGAAAAAAAAATCAAAACACGGATCCAAACTACATACACAGTACCAGTTTTGTTTTCGACAGTTGTATTTGTACATTTATCCGATTTAATTGATAACTAATTTAATTTGATGAAATTTAACTGACTAGTCGCTCTGGGGTCACCCCATGGGGATTCTTGATATTGTGTATCGTAGAGGAGTGGTTTACAAGTGTAATTTGAATGACAGTGTATTCAGCACATCTCAAAAAAAGCTTTGTTGATTCTTTAATTGAATTGTATACGTCAATATTACAACTGAAAGCGTTGTTGATTTTCTTTTCAAAGAAAAAAAGACAAAGTGTGAGGAAGATGCTCTGAATTTTGAAATTAAGGAATTCAGTAGGCTTAATTTGTAAGTGGCCTAGCTAAGAATGCTGGTCTTATTCGAAGTCGTTTAATATTACCAAAAACAAATGCATGTAAGCTCAATGCTTCATTGTATTACAACACTAGTATCAAGACATTTAAATACAGTGTCTTAAAATTTACTACTAATTATGTGTGTGTTATTTAATAATATCTACAATTTGAAATATTTTTTTGCCGTGAAAATTATCAAACGAAAGAATATTGGTTACCATTGTCATGAAAACTTGAACTTCCAGGGACATACTATAATTGTTTTAGGATATATGCGCATGAGATATTTTCCAATCTTAAAGACCTAAACAGTCCATGTTTAGCTCTCATTAAAAAAATCCCAGAATATTCACGAGAAAACATTAGTTGGAAATATCCCTAAAAGTTTGATTTTCAACCATCTTGTTTAGGAAAGAAAGTCTGCAAATGGTCATCTAACGACGTTTATTTTATGTGAAATTAAATCAACAGAATTTTTTTTTGAATACATAATCCTCGTTTTCTTTTTCAAGGTCAAAAAATGAAAAGCAGCTCTTTTCTCATCCTCTGTTTTCTATTCCTTATAATGGATGTATCGAGAGATACCCACGCTGCTTACAAAAAATCTTTGAAAAAGGTAAGTATACACTTATTATCTTTTTTATGATGATTAACATATGCAAGTTTGAAAGAAAAAAAAAGTCTGTAAAACAAATACATTAATGAATATCTCGTTACACATGTGGATCACTTTTGTATTATACATTTTCGTCTCTATTGATATGACTTTAATATCAAAAATGAAGTGTTGATATTCATTTTTGAATTGGATGAATCGACAGTATTTTTATAAGACACCATGTATTGACAGTGATATATCGAAAGTGAAACTTACCTTATGTACAGTGATTTGATTTAATTGGATCTGTAAAATATCCTTCAAAATACTTAAGACTGACAGTAAAATGTAACACAGGTTAGATTGCAATGACGATAAATGTTATGTTTGTAACTTAATAAAATGCATGCATCACAATGATTTTCTTTATATTTATTTAGAATGATTACAGATCGAAAAGGCTGTCATCTCGTGCTGCTGCTGTGTTACCACCTGCACTTACTTTTTATGATAATAATCGTATTATCAGTTATGAAGACTTAGTAATGAAAGTACTCGGCGAATAAAAGGCAATTTAAAACAGGAACATATTCAATTCATTTATTACCTGACATGATAGAGGTAAACAAATTGAAGGCAGTTCAACTATTAAAAAGTTATTGTTTCAAATATAATACTTTTATAAATCCTAACAGATTTGCCATCCGTGTTTTCTGTTACATATCAATATTACCTTGATCTCGAGATATATTGCTTAAGATAATCAATACATTTTGAATCCCCAGAAGGAAATAAATTCAGACTTTCACAAAAGAAATTAATGATTGAAACTTTAAAACTTGTTCACGTTTCTCAATAACTGCACACTATGCCAAGATGTAAACAGGCTACGAAATTCAAATAAAGATATGACAGGCGACGCGAGTTATATATTAACAGTTTCCTCATTTTAGCGCCCAGACCCATAAAACTGGCTTTAATTAAGGGGGAAAACGCGCATACACAGTATACAGTGTTACAGTAATACATATTTTAAACTCTTTTGCCTTCGTTATCAACGAGCAAAGTTAAGACTGCTCTAACTCATAAAAAAAGAATTAAGATCTTAAATAATTCAAAACAATTTGACAGAAACTGTGGGTGTGGCGGCTTTGATGATTACCGTAACTACAGAAACATGGGGATTGTTGTTCAGGACTTAAGATGAAAATGTGCAAACTCATGCTATTAGGAATTAAAGAAAAAAATCTGTATCGATTGACAGATTTGAGTTACTTATTAACAAGATCAATGAATCTATATATACTGGTAGGCTGATATTTGGTGTAGTTGGAGATTATTAAGGTTTATATTGTTTCTATGACTGTATATTGTTGAGAGATAAGATGTTATATAATAGTGATTAAAACCTTTATAAAGGTGATTTATCATTAAAACTATGGTAGTAGTCAATATGTATACACTTAATATTCTGAAGATCACAGTTATTGATTATGGTTGACAGTGATATCCTGAGCTGTTATCACTGCCTCTCTGTCCTACAACCATCAATTCAAAACCGGTGATAATTTTTTTCGATATGTAAATATTGAACTAATCCTATGAAGTTTACATCTTCTCATATATCTGATTCATCATATTGAAAAGCAGGTTTGTTTTTTACTATTTGTCACTTTAACTAAAAATTATTGACTACCATTTATTAAATATCCATGCTATTACATGTATGTAAAGTAATATCATATTTGTCATGCTCAATAGGCGTGAGAGCTCGCTTGGTCACAAAATAAGGACTGAAAAACCCTTTCATTTGATATCAGAAAAAAGGAGGCTGGCCCCTCAAATTAGCGGACGAAAAGGGCTCTAAAGTCTGTAGCCCTGTACTGAGGGATATTTTGTGAAAGGTTATAGAAGCAAATATGTTTACCCTAAAGTTATGTATTCAAGCAATGTTATGATTTTAGCATGTGTTACGTAATTGGGGGTTTTTAGGGGCCAAAAGTTTAGCATTTTGATCACCTTATCTCAGAATTGACAACGTTTTTGAAATGCAGTTTAGAAGAAAATTTGCTTAAAACGATGCTCTAGATAATTCGCAATCTTCAAAATGTCGTTAAATGGCCCATTTAAGGAGATCGACCCCTAAAAAGATCTTTCCCAAATATATCATCAACAGAAACGAATTTCTAAACAAATGACCTTCTATTGATATCAAGAAAAAGGGACTGGCACCTCAAACTAGGGGACCAAAGGGCTATAAAGTCTTTCAGCTGTAGCTCTTTACTGAGGGATATTTAATGAAAGGTTATAGAAGCAGGTTTGTTTATCTTAGAGTTATGTATCAAAACAATGTAATGATTTTGTCATTTGTTACGTAATAGGGATTTTTAGGGACCAAAAGTCCAAAATTTTGATCAACCATATCTCAGGAAATACGAATATTTTGAAATTCAGCATAGAAGAAAAACAGCTCAAAATAATTTTCTAAATAATATCCAAGATTTTGCTTATTCACAAAATGTCGTAAGTGTGACGTTACGTCAACAAAAACAGTCGTAAGTTTACGTCTACTACTGGGTTGACGTAAGTCTATAATTGATATGTTTATAGTTGAGTTATGGCAGTTCTAGGGACTACATTAATTTTGTCATAAGCAAAGTTAAGTGAAGAAATTCCTATTTAATAACGCGCTATGGTTTACCATTAAAAGACAGTGCCATATAGCTCCTTTTGTATCTCGTGTTGCAAAACATATAAATGGTGGTTGTAATTTATTTTTTTAAATCTTGTTTGAAGCACAATTATAATCATTCAAGCATACACAAGATAATCACCATTACAAACCCTACACGTATATAGAGGAAAAGAAATATATTGCGCGCCATCAATTCCGGGTATATCGAATCAGTATTAGGTAAAACTACAAAAATTATTTGATAATATAGGCGTTTTCGTTTATTCCTATAAATGCATTGAAACAGTAAAACGATAGTCATATGCAAACACACTAACTAACTATCAGTATGTAATGTAATCAACGTACTACATATCATGCACAGATCTAGAGGTGGGGGCCTGGGCTCAGTCTGGTCCCCCTAAAGAACTTCATTATTTAAGGTATACACAGCCTTTAAGAAATCTGTGTTTAACCATTTTTTAAAATTTGAAACAACTTTTAAGAAAGCGATTGCAAGGCGTCACGTGACCGATTCATGTGACGTCTAAAACAAGAAGTGTTTACTGTAACAATTTCCGGAAAACGTCGCGCGCATGATAGAGTTAGGAAAGAATGGCAGACGTCAACAAATATCAATCGAAAAGTGTTCAACTTCTGACCAGCCAAGAGTGAAAGGGAAATTTGTTAAAAGGGGTACAGCAAGCAGATCAAACCGTTTAAAATATTTCAATAAAGTTTATTATGACCTGAGTAAAGGCAGAGGAACAGAGCACTTGTATTCACACGGAGCAGTCGATTTCTAAAATTAATCACAAACAGCTGGCCATGATGTTTATTACGATGCCAACATCGCGCTCGTGGAGACAGGGGCAGAATACAGTGATATTTCATGTAGGGACGGCAGGAGGATCGTTGAACTGAAGCATATGGCTGACAAGATGTTTTGCGTTAAGTGTTCTCACCCCCTTCATCTGTCTCATACCGTAGACGAAAAGATCAGTGGCCTAGGAAGCTTCCTATAAATTCAGTGCCCTAGTCCCCAGTGTCTTTATATTAACACCGGAACCACCGGCAAAAGAAACGAGAAGGGTGTATTTGACAAAAATAACAAAGCCACTATAGGTAAGTTCGATAGATTACATGTATCAACATTGATTCTTTGTGGAAATCGATCGATACATGCATCAACCACGTGTTATCAATTATTATACTCTTATTGTTGAAATGGATGTGAACCGGGGTAGAAACGACAAGTTTGATTTCGGTGTCTTTTAATTGTGTGGCGCTTATCATCTGAAATCTCTCCTCCGGTGTAAATGGGTAAAATACATCGCCTCCATATCGTTGAAAAACTGTTCTGGTCGATTAAAGGGCCTGACAAAACGCAATGACTCGTTGTTCGTAGAAATGATATTTCTGGCTTGCATACCATCGGCTGCGACGTACCAGTTGGGCATGGAGTCACTCCTCGCAACCTGATAACCTTGAGCTACATATGTGCAAGTTACACTAGCATTTTTGGACAACTGAAATTGCCTTTCAGGTTTAAGCTTAAAAAGAGATCCGGCAACGTGAAACACTTTCATGTCACAATAAGATAGTAAATATCCTTTTGCATACGGGAAATTATCCGGTTGAATAAGATGCGTTGAAAAGAAGTATACTTCCCAATTTCCGTATAAAAGATCCTGATGACCTAGGTTTGCAAAGGTTATATTGGCTGTAAACGTTTCCGTTGTGTCTATGTTGCTTACTACATTGTATATAACTATTATGTTTTCAGATATATAGTTAACCACATGCTGGACCGAGATTGGTAAAGGCTCGTCTGAAAATGGAAATATATTGATTCAAAAAACTCGCTAGTTAAATGAAACAATTCATCTGCTCTTGAACAAAGGTGTATGCACTGATTACCCCCCCCCCCCCCCTTTGTTTATGTTAATGAATTCATGAAACAACAATACGGACATTTTTTTCTAATTTGAAAATTCGACGTTGCAGGAAGGCGGGTTTATTCCCTAAATGCGGAAAGTATAGACACCACTATAGACACCACTATGTAGACAACTGTGAAGTCATAGCAGGTGTACCCTTTAAGAAAGCAAAATATAAAAAAATAATACATGTTTACCTGTTTTATGAATGTTTAATCTTATTATTAAATAGTGTCAAACACTACTGGCACTGTACCAGTTATCGGCTAAAATTTAACGTTTTCTTTTCGTAATTCCTTATTTCTTGATATTTTTGGATAAAACTTGACATACTTTAAAAAGCGAACTCCTTATTTATCAATCTGTTAGTTTATATCATTATTTAGAACCCAAAACATCTTGTTTTGTGCTTTTAAGCACGCCCCGAATTTGCCGAGTTTTTACGATTTACTGTACCAGCTATCGGCTTCGCGATAATAACATAGTAAAAATCCGTGTTCATGTTGATTTTATACTATGCTAGATGTATAGTTTGAATTATGCCCCTTGTGAGGTCAGACTAAAGCATTCGGGGTCATGATACATTATAAACAAAACTCATAAAATAATTCGTTTATTATCATACGGTAATTCACTAAATTGTATACTATTCAATACACAATTGTGCAATCAGGCGTTCAATTGCGCTACGAAACTCTCGGAAATTCGTGAATTCCTTTTGTTTATACATTTAAATGTATTGATTTTATATGTCAAATCAAAGAAGGGATATAACTAGAGCAGAGCTCGTGGCAAAGCCACGAGTAGGTCTTCCGTTGTTGCTGCGGGTTGAAAATATATTTGATATGGTGTCAAACGATTATAATGACTAAACTTTCAGTTCTGCTTTTGTTATAAAAACGTGCTGTGATTAAAAGCCTGTATATAAAACATGTTTTGAAAAAGAAAGGAAGAACATGTTTTAGGAAAACTATTTGTCGAACACAGTTTTTGTAATCGTTTCAAAAATTCTTTAAAAAATGAGATGTTAAATGCCGAGTTAAATTTTCAAAGGATAGCAAGCATTGTTATAAACAGTATGTACTCATGATTCATGTCAGGAATTGTATTTGTTTTAAAAACCGAACACGCCTACTAAACACGTCATCTTTTCTCTATGATAACTTTTTTTAAATCTTTCCAATTTTTGAAGACAATGTGCAAGTTTAGAATTGTTACGTGCTGACAAAATTTAGTAAATAGTCAAAATTGATGGCATTTCTGAACTTTTCTATTGGGAAATGTGTGTCGTCTGATATTATTTAATGATACGAGTAGACTTGGACATTCAAAATAATATATAATCAGCTAAAAAAAAAAGATCAGCGGTAGAATTTATGCAAAAGCGAGCATCTAAATTTTACACCAAATGGTGCTGTTTCATAGAAACACCGCTATGTAACGTGAATTAAATAACCTTATTTACAGAAATGAATATTACCTATCTCGACGATGTAATAATATGCAAAATCCATATGTTTATGTCAGTGGGTTGATTTATAAAATTAAAAAAAAAAACTTCAATTGCGCTTGCGTAAATTGGAATTCTGGGAAGGAATTAGACAGTCCGTGTTAGAGAAATTCGAAGAAGTTATGAAACTGGTCAGTTTCTAGATCAAACTGCTTATTGGTGTATTAAAAGACTATCTTGTGTATCGTCTGTAGCCACTGTACCAAAGTAACAACGTGTTAACACGGTCCGGAATCCGTATGTGCAGTCAATATATTGTATGTATATCGATACACCTTTACCTCCTCACCTACAGCCATACAAATGAGGGTGCAACCTTCATATACACATGCATAGTTTTATAGTTCTGGAAACTATTTATCTTGTATTTTAATATATTGGGTATTCATTGTTCACCTAAAATTAGTATTCCACTGGCTGTAGCTAACCTTGTAAGTAAATTAAGTTGCATTACAACCTCATAATACACAACTTCAATTAAAATTTTTTTTAATCAATTTTCATACAATTAGCAATAAATAAAATCACCAATAACGCACTTTAAAAGTGTAACTTTGAGAGGTGCATATATTTTTTGGAGGCAGATATGTCGCTATACTATAATCTGCATGACAAGTGAACTATTATGGTCTTTCAAAGAAATAAGAAATCTGTCGACACTTGCAGTACTTTGATGATTTCTATGGCGATCGACTGCATTGCATAATGTAGTCGTATTTCCCAAGAACAAAATTTCCTTTGACTTCCAACTTTCAATTATAATATATAACTAGAGCAAAGCTCGTTGCAAAGCAACGAGTGGGTCTTCCGTTCATGTCGGAAGTAAAGCTGGAAGTTCCTGTAAGAAGCAGAGCTCTTAAACCAATAACAAGAGTAACGATAATAAAAAGATGAAAAAAATCGAATTATTCCTGGTACGACTTAACAAAATCCGAATGATTTTAAGTAGGAATTAACAAAAACCTTTCTGATTTCAAGAACGACTTAACAAAAAAAATCCGAATGTGTTCAAGTACGACTTAACAATATTTTTGGTACGAGTTAATTTTACTTTGAACATAACGCTATTTTCTTAACAAAGAACGTGGAATCAAAATTTCCGGAAAACTCAATTTTTAAATTCCAATATTATTGTAATGCATCGTCTGATTTTAAAACGGATTTCAGTTTAAAATTAAGCATAAAAAAGGCTTCTTTGTTGCTTTATGATTAATATCAAATTATTGGTGAGAAAAGAGTTATTATAAAAAGACTTAATAGCCCTTCTGGCACCTAATTTGAGGGGTCAGCCCCTTTTTCTTGATATCAAATAAAAGGTATCGTTAATTTAAACAGCTTTTGTTCTACAAGTGTTCACAAATTGTAAAACGTTATCGAGATATCTAAACAACTGTGTTTTAGGGGCTGACCCTTTAACCCCTTATCGGGGCCACTAACAACAAAATTGTTGGTATCATATTGTTAAGAACATTATTTTGAAGAACTTTTGTTCTACATTGCTTTTCAAAATATTTCTCCTTTTTCAGATATTAATGATCAAAGTTTTCAACTTCTGGCCCCTTGAAACCCCAAATTACGTAACATATGACTTTGGTATGATACTGTATAGATCAACAGCTGTACAATGAGCATTTTTGCTTCTATAAATAATAACGAAATATTTTTCAGTAAAGAGTAAGTATAAAAAGACTTTAGAGCCCCCTTGGCCCCTAATATGAGGGGCCAGCCCCTTTTTCTTGATATCAAATTAAAGGTCTTGCAAATATAAATATACTTTGTTCAACAAGTGTTTAGGAATTGTTAACCTTTCTGAAGATATCTGTATAAATGTGTTTTAGGGGCCGACCCTTAAACTCCTTACCGGGGCCACCAACATCAAAATTTTAGGTTTCGTATTGTTGAGAACATTATTTTAAACAACTTTTGTTCTACAGTGCTATTCAAAATATTTCTCCTTTTTCTGATATTAATGATCAATTTTTTCAACTTCTGGCCCCTTGAAACCCTTAATTACGTAACATATGACTAAGGTATTGAACTGAATAGATAAACAGCTGTACAGTGAACATTTTTGCTTCTATAATTAATATCAAAATATTGTTCAGTAAAGAGTTATTATAAAAAGACTTTAGAGCCATCTTGGCCCCTAATATGAGGGGTCAGCCCCTTTTTCTTGATATCAAATTAAAGGTCTTGCAAAATTAAACAACTTTTGCATTACATGTGTTTACAAAATATTTATACATCAAAAGATATAACAGAAAATGTGCGAAAATTTCGTGAAAAAATTTGGTGCTAATTTTCAGGTTCAGGCGAGCTTCGAGGCCTTGAGCAATTTGCATAATTGGAAGCATGGGGGTACATCTACATACATTCATCTACAATCCCTGAAAATTTCAAGCTTCTATCTTCATTAGTTTTGGAGGAGATGCGTGGACAAAATGACCCTTAAAAATTTACAAAATCGTCAATATCTGAAACCGGAAGTGACGTCATCATTTGAAAATTTAATAATATGTAGCACCGATCATGCTTTATCAGTCCTGAAAATTTTGTGCATATCGGTTCTATAGTTTTTGAGAAATAGCGCTCCAAAAAAGTCAGAAAAAGAAAAAAAAGAATAACTAGAGCAAAGCTCGTTGCAAAGCAACGAGTGGGTTTTCCGCTAAAGTCGAAAGCAACGCTAGAAGTACGTCTAAGAAGCAGAGTTCTTAATCTAGTAACAAAGAAACCTAAGTACAAAAAGATAAAAAAAAGAACGAATGATTTTTGGTACAACTTAACATAATCCGAATGGTTTTAAGCACGACTTAACCAAAACCCTTAACCATTTCAAGAACGACTTAACAAAAAAAACAATGTGTTTAAGTACGACTTAACAAATTTGACTTCATTTTAGGTACAAGTTAACTTTACCTTGAACTAACATCTTTTTTCTTAACCCAGAATGCAAAATTAAAATTTACGTAAAAAATCAATTTTGTTTAAAACATAATTCTGAGCAACTTTTCCTCTTCACTGTTTTTCAAAGGGTTGACCTTTCGTACTGTGTGCTCGTTGCGTCATTAATTGTCAGAAACTTATCGGTGTAAAGTTTACTTTACTGTACCTCTGTGAATATTTTCTATGTAAAATTACTATGAACCAGACAACATTGAAATGGTGAACATTTCAAAGGGCCCCGCTCATGTTATTTCAGAGAATTTTGCTTTGACCTTGACCTTTAACTTGAAATTTTTCCAGCTGGCATAGAACTTTTAATTCAATTTCATTCTCCCTAACATACATGTACATGCATTTTTGTTCAATCTGACCAAGATTAAGCATATTTGGAAAATAATCTACTGTCTAAAACTAATTTTAAAAAGATCTGCTATGACCTTCACATTGACAGACTTGGTTCAAGGTCACTGCATGCCATTAACCAATAAACTCTGTAAAGGTAAAATATTAGCCAAATAGGGGCTAAAAGGAGAGTATATCTATGCTCTTATAATATGGATTTTTGTGTGTTCTGATATGACCTTGACTCTTCATCTACAAATATCATTCGAAGTCATTGCATATATTTTGATCAAAGGCATCATGTGGGTGAAGTATGAGGCTGAATGGAGCAAAGGGAGAGAAGATATACTCCGGACAAGGATTTTTAAAAATATAATTCTGCTATGACCTTCACAGTTTCTTTTCACTGAAAATAGGTTCAAGGTCACTACACACCCTTTACTCAAAAGCTCTGCTTATGTGAAGTTTGAGCCAAATAGGGGTTAGTAGAAAGTATATATGCTCTCAAAAAAGGATTTTTGCATGATCTGATATGATCTTCACCCGTTACCTAGAAATGTCATGCAAGGTCACTGCACATCGTTTAACCATCGAGACACTCTGCGAGTATTAGCCAGATTGGACCAAAGGGAAAAAAGATATGCCCCAGACAAGGATTTTATATATATAATTCTGCTATGACCTTAACCTTATACCTAAAAACATGGTTCAAGGTCACTGCGCATCCTTCAACCAAAGGAACCCTGTGGATGAGGTATGAGCCAGATTGGGCCAAGGGGAGAGAAGCTGTGCTCCAGTCAAGCAATCTCGGATGGACAGACGGACAAATTGGTCACTAGAAGGCGCCCGCATAAACATGCCTTTTTATCTAATTTAAAATAGTATCCATGCTATCTGCCCTTGGTGAATAGTCATCAAAACCATTCATCAGCAGAATTTGATTTCCCTCCTTTTTAAGGTGGTATGGGACATCTGTCGATATTAATGTGGATTAAAGTACTATATAATTGAAAAATTTTCACCGGTTTAGAATTTTCAAATTTTACAATATTTAACCAAAAAATAGCTTTTAAAAATATTTGAAAAGGTAAAAATTGTAAAAACCCCAGCGGGATTCGAACTCATGACTTACAGGTTCCTAGTAAACCCTCTAACCCACTGCGTTAAGGAGTTAGGTGACCATTTTTGAAAAGAAACTACATGTACTTATATAATTACACTTTATTTTATTGTTTATTTCGATAAACAATACGTCACAACATGGAAGTGTCCCATATCACCTTAAACTCGGAACACCTCTGACCTAATAAGATCGCCGCATTAAATACAAAGTTTGATTTAACTCTAATTTGTTTATCATCAAGAAATTCTGCATCGCTGATAAATAAAGTTTTCTTCTGTATAATGAAATACCAATTAACTGACTATTCGGACAATAGCAAGTTTATTGTCCCACTCCACAGCAACTATTTCCCTTGGCTTTAATTGCCTCATTAAATAGTTGCTGTCTTGGGGGACAATAAAGTTGCTATTGTCCTCATACCCAGTAAATACTAAATAGGCATATAATATCCCATCCACCTACATTTCATGTTATATAACCTCCTGTTTGTAACCTTCAATTTCACTGTAAAGTCAACACATCTGTCATAGCCGCAAGTTTCACAATTTATTTCTGCTTCTCATGTACTTAAAATTAGGGGCCTTAATATTGCTTACCAATTCCAACAAGAGACATCCCTCTAACTATTGATAATCATTAAAATTCATTTCATGAATCTACACAACAATGATAAACCTTCAAGTACAGTCACTCTCAATTTTACAAAAATATTGACGATACTTTATCCGAAACTGTTTCTTGTACCTTTAACTTAGTACACTAACATTTTTATGAAAAGACGGTTTGTCTTATAATAAGAAAGCTAAAGCAATTCTGAGAAAAAGAATACTACATATTGCCAATTCCATTGAGGTTTAATAAAAATATGGCCATTTAAGTGAACCCACCATTTCCAATTTCCTTTAGTAAACACAGATTTACAGGGTTCTCCATAGTAAAACATCTTTACCTGACCTTTTAGAGGTCAACTGTTATTCAACCACCTTTAAAAAGAAACCTTATACAATACAATATATGCCTACATGATATAATCATGATAAAAGCTTCACATCACTTAGAAATACCCTTACATGTATACCCCCCCCCCCAATCTTTTGATTTTCATAAAAAGTCATGGTTTGAAATGTTTTACCTAATTTTATGAAACGTGTGGCAATTTCCATGAGTAATTTCTCACACATATTTGAAAACAATCATCAATGATTCTAAAATTTGATCTTTATTTGTTTATTGTATGATTTGTACCATTTTAATTAACAAATAGACAGCTGTCCTGCTTGTGATTTCTTGTTTTCATGAAAAAAGTAAGCTAACAATCATATTTAGTGAATATCTAATCTATTCTGATTTCTAGTCTCCTTCTAACCATGCTAAAACAGTAAGTTACAACCTACAAGTTAGACATCTGCCTTAAATTAGAATTAAATTCAAACACACCCAGGTAGCTGAAGACAGAGTTGATTTCAATGAAAAATGTTCAAATTTGACATGTTTTTCTACTTTTTTTCTGCATATATACCTTAGAAAGGTAGAAATAGGTTGTTTCTTGTTCATTTCAAAAGTAATTATCATAGCAGATGTTATTTCAAAGTCAAATGTACATTTACATATCCTACATGTAATCTTAATGCAGACAATTAAATAGAGGGGGGGGGGGGATTTTTCAATTATGTAAACACATCTAAATATCTTTATGAAATAAAAAATAAAGGAAACATAATTGCATACTTTTATTGAAAAACAAATTTTCACAGCAATTATGAATTTCTTTAAACAGCCTTAATTTTGTTTTCATAATTTCTTATCAAACACAAACCACAACATGGCATGATGCTTTCTTCAAGTTCCATTATTGTTCATGCATTATTGGATTTAATTTGAATTACCGGTAAATAGTCTGTAGAACACAAGGAATATGCATGTGGATAGAGGTGACAGGTTAATCTCAGGAGCTGAAACACAAGAATCAACAGGTACCGGTAAAAGCCATGTGGTAACAAGAGGCTGTTTTGAGCTGAAATAAAAAAAAAAAATAATTAGCTGTGTTTACATACATGTACTAGTAATAGCTGTGTTTACATTAACATATGCATAGTATTTCTGTAAAAAATACACTGACCATGCAGTGTAATAAGTATGACATATCCCAATACATGATATAACATTTAGGCAGTACAAGATCAAAAAATTGCATATCAAGTCATAATATAATATTAAAAAATTTTCATAGGTATAAACACTTATCAAATTGAGAGAGAGAGAGAGTTTGAGAGAGAGAGAGAGAGAGTTTATTACGGTACCGTACTTGTAGTGCAACAGTCAATATTTCAATTCGTAAATTACAAATGAATATTACCCACCGAACAGCGTCAAAGTACATGTACTGGTATTAGCTTCTGGTATACCATTTTTTATCAATTCTACTGTGTTTTGTTTTTTTTGGCAAATAAATTTAGCGAGGGCTTTTGTTTATTTTCTTATAAATTACATGTTTTAAAAACAATACTATGTGTAATAAGCATAAAACATGTATGAGTAAACTTAATGAAGAATTTTTAATAGATTATTTTTCACAGAATGTGGTACATTACATGTATGTCAATCTTTAATTATAAAACTAGCGTATATTTCGTGCGCCATAAATTGCAAGTTTTTTGTAAATATCATTTACTTGCATGATAGGTATATATGGTCTAACCAAAATTTTCTTCATAAAGCTACAGCTGTATGTACCACATATATGTTTTGTCACAAGTATACATTTAAAAAAAAAATACCCAAATTCCAACCGTTGAAATAAACTCAACTCATTCTCTGATAAGTTCATTGTGTTTTGTGCGTGCAGATCTTATTTGTCTGCTGCAACAGCAGCCAATCAGCGGTAAGCTGAATCCACAAAAGGAAAGTTTGTGTTTTAGGAGCGGGTAAATTGTTTATGCGACACTGTCAAGAAAACCACACCAAATAATAACAAGAAACATAAATATTCACTTAAATGTATTGTGTTGTAAAGTAAAGGTTTTTAACACTTATTGCATCTTGCAAAACATGTGATGACCCTTAATCATCTGTCATATATCTGATATACATGTATATGTAAAAGATGGGAGAAATAACGATAGAACAAACTGGGATTCGAACCTGGCCCTCTGAATCTCTAGTCAAGTGCTCTACCAACTGAGCTACATGTATCTGGCACCGGT
The DNA here is from genome assembly GCF_902806645.1 of Magallana gigas. NCBI lineage: Eukaryota > Metazoa > Mollusca > Bivalvia > Ostreida > Ostreidae > Magallana > Magallana gigas. The sequence continues at coordinate 60,537,151 of NC_047560.1, forward strand.
ATTCAAACCAGTCTGACCGTCACATTCCTCCCCCCTTAAATGATCTTCACCCTCGAAGATCACCCCTGGCAGGATCGAGTTAACCTGTTAGTTCCAGGGGTTGGTCACAACACCAATATTGTAACAGGATGGTAGAAATAATGAAGGACCAAACCGGGATTTGAACCTGGGCCCCCTGAATCTCTAGTCAGGTGCTCTACCAACTGAGCTATCTGGCACTGGTATTCAAACTGGTCTGATCGTCACATATGTAAAGAATTATTTTAAACAATGTTGTTCAATAAAAAATAACACTCGCAACCTTCAGTTTTTGTCTGTAATTAATTAATATTGGCGTGCGATCAGTTCTCGCTGAGTACCATTTCTCACCAGTGCATTGTTACGTCATTTTATCAACACATAAAATTACATACGAAAATATGATGTAACAGTGCACCAGCGAGAAATGGTCCTCGGCGAGAACTGCTCGCACGCCAGTACTGCCAGTAGTCAGATTAAAAAAAGAGAATAAAAAATTACATTTAAAACATTAACAAAGACAATTTAAGTACACATCATAACTGCTAAACAAGAAAAATTATGTGAACTGGTAGAATGGTACGCATAGTTCTAACTTGTAACCTACATGTAGAAGTACATGTACCGGGTACCCGTTGGTCTGCTAAACCTCTCTAATGTTACAATGATCGGCATCATAAAGATATTAAAGTCATGTTTTAACTCTGAAGTCTGAAGTATACAATTTTATTTACTTGAAGTTATGTCTACAGGGTATTCATGACTACATTTGGAGTCTTCTGCACAAGAATATATGATATGTTTCTAATAAGACCCTGCTTTGAATTTTGAGTTGAAAATGCACAATCTGTTATTTTTTTAAATAGATAAATTCAGTTACCCTTTCCAGTCCCCCATGAACCTCGAGCGAGTCTAAACATCCCTGAAACATGTAAAAATTACACGTTAGTAAACAAACACCCACATCATAACAAAAACATCTAACAGTGTGCACGTACTTACATGTACATCTATACTATATACTAAATTTTAACCAGTTAACAAGAAACTTTAAAAGGAGTAAAAGCCTCACCTTCTTCAGTAACATCCACATAAATCACACACTTTAATGTCCATCTTTTCTCCTTTATTACTCGTAGCTTATCAACGGCTGATCGTCGACAGAAGTGTGGCTGTCAGAATTTCCTCGTAAACGATTCACACGAGAAAAATATCCTCTTTAAACAAATATGTAGTATTGTTCCCTGTGCATGTTCATATGTTTCACAGTAAATTGAAAATGCATGTATACACCGAAAGAATACACAACTTCTCTTCTGCATTACGGCTCTCTCTTTTCTACAATGCCGTTCGTTACTGTTTATATTCGGCGCGCGCGCGGGGGTTACATACAGGGGCGCCCCGACAAATAGTTGCACATAGAACGTTTAAATAATGTGTGTTCATTGAATTCATAAATGATATAGATGAAAAAAATGAAATTGAATCACAACAATTTATCTAAGACGCAACACAACGGAATGCAGTAAATGCCTGGGCCTTAAAGTGTTCGCTTGTGTGTCTATGTAGACATATTAACTCGTTCATGTACGATTCTCACATATTTGTTTTATGAAATTTGAAAAAAATATAGCACAGAACTTGTTTAATTTGATACCAAATGACATTATTTAATATATTAACAATAACTGAATTCATTTTTTTTCATTAAATGATAATGATTTTTGCTATCAGAAAAATACGTGTATGAGCTGCTGACCCCTAATTATAGGGGCCAGCCCTTTTTTCTTAATATCAAATGAAAGCTCTCGTTATTCTAAACAACTTTTGCTCTATATGTATTAACAAAATATTTTTAGTTTAAAGGTTATTATACAAAGAACAACAAAATTTCAGACCCCCCAAAACCTTATACTTTACCGGCAAATAGCTTAAAAACTAAAAAACATTTTGCCAAACTTTTCATGCCAGCAAAACTATAAAATGTTACCAACAATTCTGCTAAATTTCATGCAACTATCTTTTGTAGATCCCGAGATCAACTCTGGACAAAAGACCCCCCAATTTTCAATTAAAGGGCAATAACTCATAACCGGAAGTGAATTTTAAAAATTTGAAAAAAAGGTCTCGAGATATTAACATTGTCTACATACCCTGAAAGTTTCATAACAATCAGACAACAAATGTACGAGAAATGGCCTACACAAAATTTGCGGATAAAAAAAAAAAATAATAATAAGAAACAGTAGAATAACAGAAGGGTTTTCCGTTGAAAAACGGAAAACCCTAATAAAGAAAAAGAAACCGTAGAATAACAAGAGGGTCTTCCGTTGGAAACGGAAGACCCTAATGAATTATTCTGTTCATAACTATAGAAGTTTAGCGTGTTCAACAGGTTAATTTATTACCCACATTCTCAGGTTACTATTTCACATCTTTAATGTGAAGATGATTGACTTCGAATAATAGTCTTATTGTTAATAAAAGCACCTTCCAACTTTTACTCAATTACATATGTTCTGAGTTGTGTGCGCTAAAGTGACACAAGATTTCGGTCGCACATGGCGATTGAATTAACACAGACTGGCCGAAAAAACAAACGCGCGCAGCAATGAGTTTGCTTCCACACTCAAACGAACAACCATGTATTAGAAAAACTACAGAGTGATTAATATGTGACCGATAGAATCTAATCTTAAGTTGTTTAAAACTCAAGTTAATATTCTTTCAAATAATCATCAAATGCCTCAATTCAGGACATTCTTTTATCGTGCTAGCACCTACCGCAAACATGTAACATGGAACTTTGATTATAATTTGAGTTGATTATTAAACTACCTTGTACGCTATCGTATAATTAAATCAATGCTTAATCAGCTGTACAAGTAAAATAAATTTATCTTTTCATCTTAAACCTATATAATAGTTGAAAACATAATAAATATAGTTCTATCCGTGCAAAATATGAAACATGAACGCGTGATAAGGTACATGTAGAAGAACACAAGCCGACCGCGGATCACTTGTCCATTCGCCCTATATTTCCTCGGCCATGTGCTAGGGATGATCATCATTTAATATTTGTGGCGGGGGGGGGGGGTTAAATTTTTTTAGATATACAAACCAACCATTAATTTATGTCTGACGATGTTTCCGATTTTGAGTAATATCGTTCATTAATATTCATTTTCACTCTAATGTTTAATTAAATAAATACATGATGGACAAACTTTTATAACATAAAATTAAAACAGTTTTTGTATTTACGACTATATAAACTCAAACACGTTCATATTCATCTAAGTGTGTGTCACGGTGTGCGAATCTTGTGTCTTAGATAACCGCTTACCGGTAGGTAGTGCAGCTGTGGCTGATCTCCTCGGCCGTGGGCGAAGGATATATTAATGAAAGGTACAACGCACAGACACGCACAGCTCAGAACCCAGGAAGATTTGAAAAGTTAACAGTATAATGACCATATTCTATCAAATAAAGTTCTTTATTTTAAACTTAAAACCCACAATTGATCTATGTCTGATATTGCTTTAGATTGAGAATGACATTGCTTTTATTAATTAACTGAACAATTTCTTAATAGACCATTTCCGAGTTTCGTTTCGTCAAATCAATGAATCTCATTTTTATACGCGGAATCACGTGACTACGGACAAGAAGTTGCTTAGCGCACGTAAACAATCTCGTAAATGTCGGCTGCCTTCAGCGAAAAAACAGTTCCACAATTGCACGAGTTTCTCAAAACAAAGGGGATTTCAGTTGCTGGGTATAAAAAGAATGAGTTGGTTAAAATAGCAGAATTTATTTTCAACTTTAAATGCCCTACAGATCCTGATTTTACTGGCGATAACACAGAGAAGGTCATCAAAGAGAGATATAAAACAGCAGGCTGCGATGTAAACCCTTTTAAACTTACTGGCTTCACTTCAGACCTTTCCAATATTCCAAACTTTACTCTTTATGATATATTCAATTATCTGCTTTTACACCGGGCTGATTATGACAAGAAGAAGCTCAAAGCTTTCAAAAGCGCAGAAGATTATAGACTGTACTATGACGGGCATGTGGAACATTTAGAATGTGTGCGTAATGGACAAACGTTTGTTTTCAAGACAAGAGTAAAACCTACTCAGAGGGACAAGACATTCGATCAAAAGAAATACTATGAATCTTGGTTTATCATTTCAAATGTCACTGGGGAAGTTTTGGCTGCATACTGTGAATGTCCCGGAGGGTAAGTTGAATAGCCTATGAGCTACTTGCATTTCGTATGTTTTTCTACTTTGCCTTGATATCAAATTCCACATTTTTAAAAGCAATTATTCTGCAGTACAAGCTATTTATGAGTATTTATGTTAGCTGGTTTAATATATATAGCGCATGTAAAAAAATATCATTTTTATAACCACAAAAAAAGCAAACTTCAATATGCTATTGATTATGCAAATTTCAAAATGTTTTTAACCATCTACATAAACATATACACTGTCTATGGGTGTTTATAAAGCTTTGCAGTGATAAACCATTAATATTTTTAATTCCAAACTGCATACATGTGGTTTATTACAGGCATGTAGCATCATTTTTGAAAGTGGGGGAAGGGGGGGGGGGCAGGCAAACTCATGCAAAAATTCTTGAAAACAAACAAAACAAACAAACATGATGATTCCACAGTAATTTAAGAATCCCCCTTATGCTATGTGCCTGCAATATCTGCCCACACAATAAAGTTTTGTAAATTTTGGAATTAAGTATTTTATATCAGTTTTATAAACTTATTTTAGAGCAGACGGAGCTTGTAGACATATCGGTGCAAGTTTGTATGAACTGGAAAGTTATGAGCAGAAATCCGTTACGGATGGTCCATGCCAATGGAAAAAAAGGCCACGAGCACATGATCAGCCAGTAGAAATAAGCAAACTAAAGATCCACAAGGCAAGCTACAGGTATAAACAATACAGTATTTAATCATAGAAACCTTGAACATGGAAATGCATGTACATGTACCAAAACAAGATATGTTATCAGATTTTACATTTAAAAATTGTAATTTAGTACAATTATTTTTACTTAACAAATATAAACCTCAATTTTGATTTGTAATGTTCTATTGATTGACAATGAAATTAATTAATTGAAAGTATTTAACATATTGACAACATATATAACCATTTTATAAAAATAAATATATGTTGAAGCAATCTAATCATTAAGAGTTGAATGATATGTTATGTCAATTGTATTTCAGTGACAGGAATGCGCCAATTGAGGAAGTAAAAAATGCCTTCTTTGATCCTCGACATTTAAATGACAGAGCCCCCATTAGCGAGGAAGACAAAACTGACTTTGCCTGTAAACTCCATCAGGTAAAACATAAAATTTCCAGAATCTGCGATTGGTATATTATTAGTTGCTGAAAAATCTTTGACAAAATTTGAAAATTTAGGCTAAAAAATCAAAGTAGACTTTTAATATAAGTTGATGTCCAATTGGTTAAAAAATGAATCCCTGAACAAAGAGTGTGTTAAAATTTCAAGTATCTGCAATTAATAGCTGCTGAAAAATCTTTGACAAAAATTTGTTTGAAAATTAAGGCTTTAAATATAAACAAAGTCGTCATTTAACACAGTGAAACAGGTACAAAAATGGATCCCATTTTATGGCATGCCTAAACAAAGAGTAGGTATGTTAAAAATTCAAGCACCTGCAATTTATAGTTTCTAAGAAAAATGTGACAGAAATTTTGTTTACAGACAGACGGACGGACAGACAAACACAAGGGCAAAACAGTAAACCCCTCTCTCCTTCGAAAGCAGGGGTGTAAAAAATCATAGTTTGATCATCATCATTATATTAAATACATATGAATTACATGTATGACTGATAAGAAAAGAGTATAATTAAATGAAACATTTACCAATTACAAAATACAATTAATGTATGGTATTAATTATGGTCATACAATATTGTTTTCTAATTTCAGATTAACCCAGATGCTTGTGCTCTTGAATTCCTCCCTCTTCCAGAAATACAAGATGTAAACGAAAAAGTTAACAAATCAGCAGTGCCACTTAACATTATAACAAAAGCGAATAACTTCCTGAAAGAAAATCCCGACATCTCTAATACTGATGAGCTTTCTTCTAAATTGTTTGAAAATTTGAAGTTTTCGTGTGAGGAAATATCCAACATACAGGAAATGACTTTGGGCCAAAGTGAAAACAAATGTTGGTTTGAAATGAGGAAAGGTCTCCTGACAGCATCAAATTTTGAAAAAATATGTACCAGTAAATCTTATAATGATAGCTTGCTAGCTGAACTGATGGGTTATGTCCAAAAACCTTCAAACAAATTCAGTACAATGTGTTGTGACTGGGGACTGAAAATGGAACCTAAAGTGCGCAAACTGTATAAAATCAGTGAATGTAGAAAACATAAAAAACTCAAAATCTTTGAGCATGGACTTAAAATTTCTGAGCAACACCCATTTATTGCTTGTAGCATTGATGGACTAGTGTCTTGCTTATGTCATTCTAACAAACTTATTGAAATTAAGTGTCCGTTTTCATTGCGGAACAAGCACCCGAAGGAAGCAGCGCAAATGAAAGGATGCATTCTGGAGAATGGAACATGGCATGTAACAGCAGATGGACCTTATTACCACCAGATTCAAGGCCAGCTTGGTATCTATGGCTTGCAGCAATGTGACTTGATTATCTATACAACTAAAGGATATGTAGTAATACCTGTGTATTATGATGACAATTTCTTTCAGATGATGGTTTCAAAGTTAAAAAAGTTCTATGTTTCAAATGTATTACAAGAGTTGATAACAGGTGATGTAAAAAAAGCAATTGCTCAAGAGTCTTAAAACTACTGTACATGGTACATGTGGTACAAATCCATATAGTGTAATATTGTAACTTAAATTTACAATACAATGTGAATCCTACTTTACTCTTCTGTTGTTTAGATTGCAAAGAGCAGTACATATGCATACAATATGATCTAAATAGGGTTTAATTTTCAATGGAATAATACCTTGAAGAATCTTAAAACTTTTCAAGTCCCCTATAGCTCTTTCCACATGTATTCTGGCTCTTGCTATTCTCCTAGTCTTAGTTGTTGCTCTGCTGCTCAGCTGTTTTCCACATGTAAAGGGTGGTATATTTAAAGTGCAACCTTTAAGAGCGAGAGCACCACTTATCATAAAACCCCTATCAGCCATTATATCATCACCATACTCTAAGTTATTCAGAAACCCAGATTCTTCAACTATCTTTTTATCTGATGCAGAACCAGCCCAAAGTTTTGAAATAAATGTAAATGAGCCTGATGGGGAAATAGAAACCAATAGTTTAACAGTGTTATGGTGTTTGTATGAACTCCATGTCACACGCTGGCTAGATGGTAGGCTTGGTCGTTGAATAAAAAACTCAGTGCAGTCAATCACAGCTCTAGTTCTCGGAAAGCACTTGAACACTTTAGGTAATTTCAGACAAATTTGATCTCTGGTCGGCCATTGGATTAAAAACTTGAGTTCTAGTTGTAACAAATTAATCCAGGTTATAAATATGCGGCTTATACTCGAGCAAGATATGGCGAAGATGTCAGCCAATACCTCAACATCAAGGCCTCTTCTGATTCTTACAAGGGTTAGCAGAAATTCTTCAAAGGAGGATAGTACACGTACAGGTCCTCTTTTCTAATTGAATGAAAAAGAAAATTATAAATTGCTATAGAGAGAGAGAGAGAGAGAGAGAGAGAGAGAGAGATCTGACAAATGTAATAAAAAAAGACTGGCAATAACCAAGACTCTAAGACACATTATAGAGCATGTCAATTAGTTTCAGTTGTTTGTGTTAATCAGTAATCAAAAATTTGTTTCATTTTTGTATAATTAAATTTCAACTACACCATATAAGCAACCATGCTTTTGATATGGATGTCCTTTTATATTTTGCTAAAGACACAGCTAATTGATTGACATTAATACATGCTTAACATAGTTAAAGTCTATTATTTATTACCTTGACCTTAGTTTACAGTGGACCACATGCTTGGGCCATATAAGCACCATGCATGCAATGAACATTTTTTATATTTAGCTACTTTTAAATTTGTTCTTGCAAATTACCATAATCGTTCAGTATTAAATTCAAGCAAATTCTTTACATTTCCATTTGGGGCATCAGGTAGGTCTCTTGCACTTCCCTGCCAGTATCTCATTCTCTCTGCCTTGCTTCGGATTACATCAAAGATCAACATCAGAGTGGCCAATGTCACACCTGTAATTCATTGACCAAATTTTAAAGTGCAAATTTAAACATATACATATGCAGATTTTATTATATTTTAATTACCAAAATATTGACTCTTGAATAAAAAGCTGAGAAGCACACAGGAACAAATCAATTAAATTATCTCCTGGGGGGGGGGGGAGTTTTGGAGGGATCATGAATTTCACAATTACATTCTCCTCTTCTATTGTTTGATTAAAAACCAAATTTAGGCAAGTTTGGCTCACAAATTAAAAACTTAATATGTAGATTAATTGGTAAAGGACAGCTTTTTAAAGTTGACAAGGGTCTATGACAATAGAGTGACCTTAAAAAAAGATACACATTTGGTAACCATGCAATGCATATGTTTAAAATGTTATAATTACTGCATGGACTAAATTACATGTATACTAGCTAGCTTTTGTATAGATTTAATATTTTTGAAATGTTCAATATCACCAATTTAGGACCATACATATAAGAATGCATGGTTATATAGGGGTTAAATCAAAAGGATATAAATGTTTGACTACTGTGACATGTACATTCATAAGTTTTTGGGAGCTAGAGGCTTGCAGATACATTTTCTAATTCCCAAAGGGAAAGTAGCTATGCAAAGTTAAGTGACTCATTAATAATAATATATTAGCTCATACTTACTGCACTATTTTCTGGTATTCTAGCTAGCTGTCCTTCAGTGTATATAGGGTACAAACAGACTTGAAGTATTAAATCTGAGATGTGAAATATAAATTAATTGACATATAATATGTACCTGTATAGAATTTACAGGATGTGTCATCCTTGGTAACATTCTTCACAAAGATGGTACGGCTCAGACTTCCTCCTTGAAGATCTTGGTCAGTGCAGTCCTTAAGATCATTAGATGTCAAATCTGTCTGCACTGCCATGTCTGTCATGACTCTACCTACAAAATTACAAATTAATAACTTAATAGCCATATAATTCTGAAACTGATTAACTGTATTTTTAAATTATACAATAATCATAATGAGGGTTTTTTAAAACGTGAGAATAGATAAATTTAAATGTTGATCTCAAGGGTCAGTTTAAGTGTGTTCAGTGGTGACAGCTGTATAAAACATTAAAATTTATTTCCTTGGTGAATTTCCAATTCACTTAGTACATGAAATAACTGATACAGCATCTTGTAGGCCTTAAATTACACTGAGGCGTTCAATTAAAATGACTTCCTTTTAAAAAAAATTAATGGATCTCACAAGCTAGACCATTATATGACATAAAATTTTTTAACTGTTAATTGTACTGCATGAAACATATATCATAGTAATATGTATATTTATGTTTACTGTCTCTTTAATATACAACCACACTTAATTGTGCCATACAAGTCTCAATTAATAACCTCGATGAATTATATTATTTATATACAATTAATCTATCTGTGACATTTTATCTAACTTCAAATATTTGCCAATCTCTGTAAAAAGATCAGCTGATTCAAGCTATAACCTGTTTAACACCATTACACATATAGCTTAATATAATTATATACACCTGACACAGGTACCTGTACCATTAAATTATATTATAAACTATTGTAATACAATGTCTGACCTACATATCCATGTGCGTATGTATAAAAAATGACATAATATATTTATTTCATACTTACCATTATGTACATCATGCATTGTATTGTTTTCATCTGTAGTGATTTCAATCTCCAGAGTATCCGTTTCTAATGTCAACAACTCCATCTCAGACTCCATCGATGTTTGTACGCTACTAGTGTCACTAGCCACACCCACCTTCAGGCCATCTCCGCTTCCACAGTCTTTTACATGGGATGTGTACATGTTATGATCATGTAAAGCTGTTGGGTTTTGCTTCTGTTTTGGTTCACTTACAAGTTCTTCTGTTTCCGTTTGTATGAAACGCCCAGCTGTAGTTCTTGGCAAGGGGCCTCGTCTTTTCTTGTTTTTGAAGACGAAGTGTTCCATCTCTGGGCCTGTGATACCGTACGGCACAGGGTCTGGATACTTAAAAGTCCCATTTCCGCTGTAAAAATGCTTCGTACAAATGTATGTGTCTCTTGTCACTTTGTCCAAAGTGAAATTAACACGACCACAGGCTTTGACCCACTTTTTACAGCGGTCTACATCCGTATGTTTACTTGGAAATTTGACAAAATCAACGCCTTGCATATTTTCTTTAAAAGAATATCTATTGTCACTGCGACAATCACCCCACGCACAATGTTTAACGACCATTTTCGAGCTCAGTCACCTATCGTATTCAGTGAAATCGTTCTGAAATAGTGTATTTCAAACTTACCGCTGAAACGTCAAATTGTCCGTAGTCACGTGACATGTTAAACAATTTTTAAGATTTTGTTAAACGAAACGATATCTCGGAAATCGTCTATTGACACCGAATCGTTTAGTCGATAAACTTTTATGTGTAATCAAAACTAAAACAATTCTTGAGTTCGCTGCTAATTAAACTCGAATATGAGAGACGCAACTCTCGTGTATTAGATAACCGCTGACCGCTAGGTAGCCCAGCCGCGACCATGGTGACCGATTTTCTCGGCCGCGGGCGAGGGAGAGTTTCGTTAACTTGGCCAAATTGCCGCGAGTACTGGTCAACACGTATTACTTTTTCCCTCACATTGTGCAATACCCGAACACAAAAACAGTTTTATGAGATCAATCAAGTCACAAACAACATTTTTTGCAGCGACGCCCATATCGAAAAATTTACCGTTTTAGAGTTATGAAGCAAAGACTTTTAAGGGATCTAGACCCCTCATTTTAGGGGCTAGCCCCTTTTTTATGGTATCAAATGAAAGCTCTTAATATTCTGCACAACTTTTGTTCTACATGTGTCTAGAAAAACATTACAACTAAAAAGGTATTAAGCAAAGATATAAGCAAAGTTTAACATTTTTTGAAACATAAATTTCAATGTAATTTTTTAAGAAGTATACGTGGGTTAATCAAACATGTAAAACTAGGAGGACAACGTTCAAGATGTCTACATTAAAGATTTGTAAATTATAACTACTTGCTACGGATCAACTCGGAGCCTTTGCAGGTACACGACACCCATTAAAAAAATATTCAAAGGCGAATAACTCAAAACCGGAAGTAGCGATTTCATAAGTTTTTGTGCTATAGTAAGCTATTGTCATTTCCAATAAACCCTGAAAATTTGAATAAAATCTAATGACAAACAAGCGAGATATAACAGTTTAAAGAAACGTCTAGAAGAAAAAGAAGAAGAAAAATAATAATGAAGAATTTCCAACAGAATCAGTACAAGGTCTTCCGTTGGAAACGGAAGACCTTAATAACGTATCACAAAGAGGTAATATTCTATTTTTAACTTATTACGTCACTTCCCCCACTGCTGAAAGTGCAAAGATGTAAAATCAGCGGTAAACAATGATCGTTTAAGCTCATGTATAAAACATATTCAAGAACGTTTTCAAGCAAACTTACTTTTCTTTATTCGAATAAGACGACTGAATTTAAAAATCTTGGATTGTCGCGTGCTATAAACCCAAACTCTCAGTTTAGCCGATAACTGGTCTTAGCCGATAACTGGTACAGTACCAGTACCCGTTTACGGAGCAAACCTGCCTTTTCTTTTTCAATAATTAGTAACAATAAACGATATAACTTACTTGAATCAAAGTTGTTAGTGGTAAAGTCTGGTCACGTATCTCCTCGGGCATTGACACAGAGAGAACTGCATATAAAGTCTGCTGTATGCAACAAAAAACAGCATAAGTAGCGGTGGTTGATAACATAAAGTAAACAGGCTTCAAAAAGGTCATGCATTGGTGTAAACTTTCTGGTTTCCATCTTTACAGTCTGATGCCACTCAAACAGTCTGAATGATCAATAAATTAACCACCAAATTACCTTAATTTAAAGATATGATTTGTTTTGATGTATCCTTTTTTTTATTTTTTAAAAATATAAATAAATTTTACGCTTTTAAATAAGGATTTTCCTATATTTTCTTTTAGAGCTCTTCTTCTAAAGAAGATCATATAGTCAGAAATGGTCACGGCCCCTGAGCCTTCTTAATGTCATTTTCAGAAATTCATTTCGGTAATGATTTAACAGACTTAGAGATACCGTAATCATAATCAGAAGTGCAGAACCTAAAATGTTTGAAACAATATCAACTCAAAATTGCATTTGATGTATCTATTAACAAATCAAACTGGCCATTTACTATTTGTTTATCAAGTGATTTTAAACTAATGATGTTTATTTTAGTTAAAAATTTTTACTTGTATATTTTCCAAACGATAATATATATCCAATTATATACTTCAGAGTGTTCTTATCTATATTTATGTATACAAATATACATTCTATATCTGCTTTTTGAAGATCTTCGCTGAACTTATACATTGTCATACTTTTTATCGTCTTATCAACTTAACTATTATGTCGTTTTAAATATGCAAATATTTTGCATTGTATTGAGATAAGTTAACTTGATTTAAATCACCTTATTGTAATTAATCAATTTTTTGCCATCTGCTATATCGATTTAACAAAATACGGATTTAAAAAAGATATTTAAAGAGCGAGTTTTAGTTATATCGAGAAAGAAATGTTGACAAAGAACAATGTAAATGTATACATTATACATATATAGACATAAATATGTTTTCATTTTTTGGTAACATACTGAAAAATGTTGTTATGAAATGAATTTCGCGGGGGCTGAAGTTCTGAGTCTTACAAGTGTAGGCCCTGATACGCTTCCGTAGAAATAGCATTTCTTTTCAACTACAAGATACGCTAGTTAATGACGTGTTCCGACAATCCTGGAAGACAGATTATTTACTCAGCTATGTTAAGGGCGTCTATACAAAAATAGCGATATTTATCACATAAAATGTTAGCCTTTGAACAATCTTGGTATTCTACTCCAAACATATGTTAAACAAAGTGATATTTTATTGATTATACAAATTAAATAATTTGTTATCGGATGAGCAATTTTTGAGTCTCTTGGGAATACCCTGTCACGTGTTGCTGCTAAAAATAGATGAACCAGGAATAATACGAAAAAATGCAAAGTGCAAGGGCATAACATAAACAAATATAGTTATTTCTGTTTCTAACTTGTAAAATGAACCTTCAAAATTTCGAAAAGTGCTGGGAGCTTAAAATATTCAAGTAAGAACAATTATTAAATTCAATGTAAACAGTGTATGAACAGCAATTTACTGGGATTTCCCGCAATTAACGCTTATTTATATGAAATGCGTAGCGACTTCATACAGCTCCCAGCACTTTTTGATATAACAGGGATACAATGGTAAGACATGGAAATTTTCAATATATTTGATCAAGTGTATGCCCTTGCACTACTGCATTTTATCTGACCCACTTCACTTTCAGCGTCATTTGCGTGAAATTCAAACGCAACACTGACTAAGATCATGATTTTAATTTTCATTCTTAAAATAATTTAACGCTGTGAATTTCACTAAAATAATGTTAAAATGTTGTTTCTGTTCACACCAATCATCATTATAAAATTGTTGAAATTGGAAAAACATAACTTCATCAGTTGCCTTTATTTGGGGGGGTGGGGGGTGGGGGTGTAAGTGATGAGTTTGTAATTTACACATTTATGTTTCATAATAATTTATGTTCCTATGCTGGTGAATAAGTTCTTTTAATGTATAATCAGGTTTACTTGTAATCATAATTGATATTTTAGTACTAATTAAAGAAAGCAAGAAGAAACAATATATCAATATTATCAAGAATTTATTTTGATAATCAACTTTGCAAATACTATAGAGATTGCTTTTCTGTGACAAACTGTTCAACAAGACTAGTGTTTTCTGATTTTTAGTATTGTTCAGTCATAATGTGTAATTTATGGAAATTGACAATTCTTCTTGCACACTACATGTTCTTCTCTTCTGTCTTTTTGATATTAGGAGGTAGTCCAGTTGATAAGAAAACCAATACCTGAAATGATGAATATATATAAATTTCAAATTTCATTTCAATAGATATCAATGCAAATTAATATAATAAGTTACATTAGTATCATTATCAATATGATATTAAAAAACAACAAACTATGCATGAAGTTGAAGTTAGTGAGTAAAAGAAATATTTATATACATTTGTAGTACCTACTTTTTATCAACATCCCAAGAAGTGTTTTCAGTGGACCATCTACTGCCTAAGTAACCCTGAAAATGAATAATGTGTCATAATTAGCATTAAGCTATTGTGTTAAAGATAACATGAAAATGAAACATTACTCTATTATTGGACATATTAATGGCGGTTTCAATTTCAGTGATATTACAACAGGCATAATCAAAGGTTTATTTTTTAAAATGTGTGGAAATTCAGTTTGAATACACTTTAATTTTGTCTTAAATAAAAATAATTAGATCTTCATAAAAGAAGGCTGAATAAAATAACACATTTCGATTTACTTCAACAAATTACAATCTTGTCTATAATCATTCCAGATCCTCACAGTAATCTTTGTAGTGCTAGCGCATACAGTGTTTGGCCATGGACTTTTTATTGTGTACTTTGAACATGGGGGAAATGCGATCTAATATTATCGCGATATGAGACCAGTAAAAAGCTACAATGAGCCTCAACGCTCTCTATGATCAAAACTAGCGAAACGCAAAACAATTACTTTGCCTGACTGAGTCACCAAACTGATGTTTGAACACAATATTACATGAAAAACAAATGTAAACAAGTAAACAAAATCGAAGCCGAGGAATTTCACTTCGTTTTCGTTCCATCCAACAATATTAGGTAACATAAAACAATATCTAGGGGAAGTACAGATAAATCCTACCTTGTTCAGTTGAATCCTATGCCGATTTCTGTCCACGCTGGTTGTAAACGAGTTAAATTCCGAGATATATCACTGAAGTCCACATGTTTATTCTGATCACAGCTGCAAGCGCCGGTGTGACGTAGTCAACCTCGACACGTCATCAGACGACTTAGGAATTTCATGATTTCGCGAGATATAAAGAATAGTTTATGATTTTATTTCAGTACACCTTTCTTGAACCATTCAAACCCAATAATTAATCATATTCATTTTGGTAGATGTTTGTTAATTACCGAAATACCAATATCTCGTAAAATCTCATGAATAAGGGGCGGGGCTTATGCAATTTTTTCTAAATCACACGTGGTAGAATTCTTAGACCTTCCTTAACATAGCTGAGTAACAATAGGTTTTTTTTCTGATCATAATAATGAAAAATGTACAAACCTGACCAAATAAAAACAAGAACAATAAACCTCATGTTTGACGACTAAATCCATCTTATCTGCTACGTTTTATTTTGCTATGTAAGGGAGATTAATGAGTTACCTAGAAGTTGAACGATTTGACGCCAATGAACATACATTTAAAAGATATTAATCTAATTTCCTGACCGTTATATATTTTGACCCGGCCAGATGTTATCAATTTTGATACTTCTATAATTAACCTTGTCACTTTGATGAACATTTAAAATTTTCTACAGTTGACGGATTTAGATATCTTCAAATGATTCCTTTCAAAAACCAGATGGTAGAATTGAGTGCATGCATTTGCAAATAAAGTAAGAAATGATGTTTTCCCTGTAAAACTTATTCATTTATGATACGAGATCTGAAAAGAAAAAAACCCAACTTATTACACAAAATAGCAAAGACACGCAAAATATTATATGTATATGCATGTATTATTAAATACCGACATGTAGTTACAAGCTTGATTCATAAACATTGTTTAAAAACAGTGTTTTTCTATTGTAGCTTTTATGCAAAACTACTTAAGTTGGCCCCCTTTCTCCATTACTACTTCTGCATTCACTAACATACTCCTGAATGCAAATGGTCTCCATAAAAAATGCTGATAAGTTAGTTTCTATTGCAGTTTTGACATACAGTACTTGTCAACTCATCGGCTAAATGTAAGAAAGAAAAGCTAAAGCGGCTAAAGGTGACAGACATTTATTCACACTGAATAATGCTGCGTCAATTTTTGTTCACTTACCAACAAAAGAGTAGAAGTGGTAAAGTAGTAAAAGTTGTAAAGCAATAATGTAATATGTTTTGTCAGAAATTCTTGCTTGCTTGTCGTAGTTTCATTCAAACAAAGGTTATATTTAAATATGCCTCAAAGATGATAGTATTTCCGACAATATGATGCTTCGCAAAAATGTTTGCTGATTTAGAACAATGAAATAACAGTAATAAAATATGGTCCTCGTATCTGAAATTACACAATCACTAAAATATAATAATACAAGTGCATATCTCTTACTGCAAAACATGATATAAGAATCTTTAAATAGCAACGTTTTCCAAAATCAATGATAATTTGACTCAAAGAAATTTTTAAAAAGTGACATATGATACACAAAGATTGAAAACAAATGTATACAGATCACATGTGTCTCTGTTGTATTGATGGAAAAAAGTAAACGATATCAACATAAAATTTGAATGATGTAAAATAGACATTTTTTTTGCATTGCATGCACATTCTAAATTTACCTGAGAGAGGAGTTGCTGTCGGAAGGCACGATTTCTAGAAATTTGCAACAAATAACTGGTGAGTAAAATTTTTAAAGAAATGTTCTAATAATGTAATTGCTGATCTGATCGATAATATATTAAATATTTTTTGTCACTTTTACCCGCTTAAATCATATAAGTACAAATATGTTGGATGTAATTCATTGTCTATCGATTATTACGGATATGGGTTACTTGCTTATTTGAGGGAATTTAATTTCGTTGATGCGTCGGCTTACAGTTTCAGTGAAATAATTAACTCTGTTTTAAAACATTTTCGTCGAGGATTTAACTTCGAAGGGGAATGGTACCTACGAATGCCACGAAAATTGAGCAACCAATTATTCTAATTATCTACTTATAGGAATTAGGAAAGAATGGCAGACGTCAACAAATATCAATCGAAAAGTGTTCAACTTCTGACCAGCCAAGAGAGAAAGGAAAATTTGTTAAAAAAGGGTACAGCAAGCAGATCAAACCGTTTAAAATATTTCAATAAAGTTAATTATGACCTGAGTAAAGGCAGAGGAACAGAGCACTTGTATTCACGCGGAGCAGACGATTGCTAAAATTAATCACAAACAGCTGGCCATGATGTTTATTACGATGCGAACATCGCGCTCGTGGAGACAGGGGCAGAAGACAGTGATATTTCATGAAGGGACGGCAGGAGGATAGTTGAACTGAAGCATATGGCTGACCAGATGTTTTGCGTTAAGTGTTCTCACCCCCTTCATCTGTCTCATACCGTAGACGAAAAGATCAGTGGCCTAGGAAGCTTCCTATAAATTCAATGCCCTAGTCCCCAGTGTCTTTATAATAACACCGGAACCACCGGCAAAAGAAACGAGAAGGGTGTATTTGACAAAAATAACAAAGCCACTATAGGTAAGTTCAATAAATTACAATCACAACTGTATGTAAATCTATGCAATCTACGAAGTCAGACACTGCTAAATTTATAAATGAAAATCCAATGTATTGAAATGTTTACAATATATATCAAAATTTCAGTTAATGAATTATCACTCAGTCATGAACAAATGAATGTAAAAAAAAAGATGAAAAAACAATCAATTCAAACTCTAATAGCCATGCTTTGTATCACTGTGTAATGACACCCCCTCCTTCCCATGGCAGACATAAACACAATCTGAAGCAATACATGTAAATGACAAAAACTGCAGAACCTTTTTAGTTGGCATTTAAGCAAGATTCATTTGGTCTGAGAAAGAGAAACATTATGGAAATTATTTTTTAAACATAAAACACAGGAAATTTTCATACATGTATCTATCAAGTATCTATAATTTTTGGAATATATATATAACATTTATATATCACAGAATTAATGTGTGCAATCCATTTGACTTGTTTGAATGATACATACATTACTGTTGGAGTGTTGCGTCATATTAGTTGGCACACATATTTGCTGGCAAAAGGGAGGGGGGGGGGGTATTGATACTAATATTTGTTATTTCATCTAAACGTCCTTAATTATAGGACCATTTTTAAAAAAATTATTTGTTCTCATAAATATCAGCTAAAATTATGACTTATAAAATATTTCACTAGCTCTTCTTTTTTTTTAGCCATGATTCACTCTGGAATGGGGCCAACCCACTTGCAAATTGTTTTAGCTGCATGCAACATCCCACCACCAAACTAATCAACAATCATAAGGCGAGAAAAGAAAATGTCCAAATCCCTATTAAGTCAGGTAAAAAAAAATGATTTAGATTGTATTATTTTGTGATTTTATAGAGAAATCTAAGAATTATATAAATACTACTAGTCACAATGGTTTCTTATATATTTGCTGAATACCAATTTTCGTGGATTTCATTGGATAAACTTTATCCATGAAAGTAAATGTGATTTTCAATTTATCCACTAAAAATTGTAGCTGCAGGTCTGTACTCCCGGTCTGAAAAAATCAAATGTATGACCTTGGAGGTAGTCCATACAAATTTTTCAGACCAGGATCTACAGACTGCAGCTACGGAAATTGATACCATTGAATATTAATAAAACCACAATTGCTATGAATCTAATAGATATAATTATATGATAATGACTTTGGTTGGTTTCCCCTTGAGAGAACATTTTTTTCTAATCATATAGCCCCAGGTCTATTTATTTGAGTTTTATCTCAGGTTCATATTGCATCTACAACATCTGACCCTTACAGCAGCGATTCTTTATCTCCCTTGCAACAAGTTGCGCGAGGGGATAATAACAAACATTTAAACACACATCAATGTGCAATATTTTGCAATATTTTATAGAAGCAATTATGTTCATCGTAACGTTATGTACCTCTACATGACAATTGTCTACTCCTTTGTTACGTATTTAGGGATTTTAAGGGGCCAGCAGTCCGAAATTTTGATCTTATAAATTTGAAAATGGAGAGAAATGTTTTTGTTATCTTGGATTTATAGGGTCGGCCCCTAAAACGATCTCTTCCAGATATTTGCATTTGCACCAAAGCCATAAAGATTTAAATACATACCTTTAATCAATTACGACATGATAATGAATCTAACACCAACGGAGCACCCAAAAATCATTCACTAAATGGTACAGTAGATTATCGTTTTCAGCACGTTTTATAGTTTGTCATAAATTCCAATGTGTACAAACTACACTTATTCGGTAGTATAACCTCCCCCCCCCCACCCCCCTGAAATCTTTTATAAAAGGTTTCTTTTATTACTGCAGGTTGCAGGACGAAGTCGTAGAATAAAGAAATAAAGTTTCGGAGATTTTTTTCATGAAGATGATATTGAAATACCTGGATGATAATGTTGTAAAATAGCTAGATGTTTTTTCACAAAGTTTAGAAGGAGATAGAAATGAACTTTTGTTTGTGTTAAGTCCGCTTGTTATAAGAGTAAAACGGTAAAACAAAATCTGTTACGGTTGTCGCAGATCGATTTAATCTAGTCTTTACTGACAGCTTTGTGTATTATTAAGAAAACAAAGTGAGAGAAACAGAGTGTGCGACAAACTGTACATCTGGCATTAAACAATACATTTTTATAACTTCTGCAAGTGTCGTCTTAAAGCATGTGTGTGATGTAATAAAGGTATGAAATAAATGAGCTTAAAGTACACTAAAATCATTGAAACTACCTGATACATCCGAAAGAAGAAAAAAACACATACACGTTGTAAACAGTGCATATTTTGAACTTACAAATATAAACTAATTGATTGAATTTCAATTTTAAATTTAAACGTTCATATGAAATTACATGTTTAATTGTTAAAATTTACAAAACTGCGTAATGATGAAATGTAAATAGCATAATATCTAAATACAAACATGCCATATGGCTATTCAGTATATCAAAAAAGAGGACGTCAGCGCTGATACTTATTGCTGCAACATTTACTGAACTGTAAGTATCTGCTTATTTGCCCTAGAAGTATCTGTAGGTAAAACAGATCTTTCTTGCTCTTTGGATAGCTAGATAGATATAAATTGGTAAAAAGGTATCGTAAAATAGTCTGTTGTCCTGACCAGAAAACAATATCCAGATTTCTCTTTAAAAAAGCTCCTTTTATGACTTTGTAAAACTTCTGTATGGTTCCATGGTTTATTGATTTCGTAGCTATTATCAGTTAAAATGCCCTATACTAAACAACGTACCCCAACAATTTAAAACACCTTTATTATAATCAAACTTTATGCATCTAGATCTATAATGTTGTTTATTGTATAATTAAAAAAAATCAGCCCATATCATGAGCGGTAGGCCCAAAAAGAATACCTACAGCAATGTTTTTGAGAAAAAGTTGCATTCCTAAATGATGAAAACTTGTTGATAAGTTTCACTTAGTTTAATTTTCCTCCATTACTTTGTTTTCAGTCAAAGTAACCGGTTAGTAAGATGAAGAACTATCCGTGTTTCGTCTTTTGTATATTCTTATTTTGTCCAGGACAATTACAAATTCAACTTTTCAAGACCCCGTCTTTCAGTACTCTCAGTACTTTGATTGTATCATGCAATGGAATGCACGGAGGACAATACTGTAGCAAGATAATGATAAACTTTGTTTTTATTCTATTGTAAAAAAAATAGATCTTCTATATTCAAAAAAAATGATAATCCATCACATATTTTTGTTCAAAACACAAGACATATTCTAACAAGTGAAAAGCTGTCCATGTGACAGCAAACCGGGTTTTGTTTTATGTGAACTGCGTCCATAATCCATGTCAACCCGTATCCAGTGAAATGAATAAGGTGAAAGGGTACCCTATATGCAATATTTTGCCAAAAAATGACTAAGTTCAAAAGCTGTTATTTTTTTCATAAATAATCAGAAAACAACATCCTAGCAATATGCACACCTCTGATATATGTACAAATGATCTGCAAAAGAACAACTTCCTATCTTGAAAACTGTAGGAGGAGTTATCCGTACAATGAGGGTACCCTATATGCAAATTTGTGCCAAAATATTACTAAGTTCAAAAGCTGTTATTTTTTTAATTATTAATTAGAAATCACAATCCTAGCAAAATGTACACCTCTGATATATGTACAATTGATCTTCTAAAGAATAACTCCCTATCTTGAAAACTGTAGGAGGAGTTATCCGTACAATGAGGGTACCCTATATGCAATATTTTGCCAAAAAATGAGTAAGTTCAAAAGCTGGTATTTTTTCCATTAATTATCGGAAATCTAAATCCTAGCAATATGCACACCTCTGATATATGTACAAGTGATCTGCAAAGGAACAATTTCCTATCTTGAAAACTGTAAGAGGAGTTATCCGTACAATGAGGGTACCCTATATGCAATTTTGTGCCAAAAAATGACTAAGTTCAAAAGCTGTTATTTTTTAAATTAATTATCAGAAATCACAATCCTAGCAATATGCACACTTCTGATATATGTACAAATGATCTGCAAAAGAACAACTTCCTATCTTGAAAACAGTAGGAGGAGTTATCCGTACAATGAGGGTACTCTATATGCAATATTTTGCCAAAAAATGACTAAGTTCAAAAGCTGGTATTTTTTCCATTAATTATCGGAAATCTAAATCCTAGCAATATGCACACCTCTGATATATGTACAAGTGATCTGCAAAAGAACAATTTCCTATCTTGAAAACTGTAGGAGGAGTTATCCGTACAATGAGGGTACCCTATATGCAATTTGTGCCAAAAAATGACTAAGTTCAAAAGCTGTTATTTTTTTCATAAATAATTAGAAATCAAAATCCTAGCAATATGCACATCTCTGATATATGTTCAATTGATCTGCAAAAGAACAACTTACTATCTTGAAAACTGTAGGAGGAGTTATCCGTACAATGAGGGTACCCTTTTGGCAGCCGCCCGCCCGCCCGCCATTTTCACCATTTTAATAACCGGATTTTTCCGTTGGAAAACCCAATTAAAAATCAAACATGATAAAAGTCAAGCACGTGTTAAACTTAATACCACGTTGTTTGCAATTTGACGCTTCAAACCCTAATATTCACTCGTCTTTTTTTTGGCAGTAACATAAGAAAAAGATCGTAAACCCGGAGAACATACAAAATATGTGGTAATATTTTATAATGTATTTTATTTTTACCTTAAAAATCTATATTATGTATATTTTATATCATATTATTTTAACGATAAGAAAATTAAATGCATAAGTGATTTCTTAAACAGTATAACCACTTGTTTATTTAACAGAAAACTGTATCTTTTAGCAAAAAAGACGATCGTATGAATGTCGGAAAATACTATTTCCCATTGCTTTCGCCATTTATCCATTTCTTATGCAATTTCCTGAGCACCTCAGAACTAATTAAAAAAGATACACCTAAAAACAACATTCATTTTCTTTGTCTTTTTTTTTCTCGTGAAAAGTAAAAATTATATAATTTTTCTCTCTTTAATTATGTATTCTATCATTTGTCATGCAATCATGCAGTGCATACATATTCTGAATTAACGTGAAAGAAGTATTGCTGTTGAAAGGCATTGTTTCCAGAATTCTGCAACAAATAACTGGTTAGGAAATTTTAAAGGCAATGGTATGAAAATGTAAATATACTGTAATCAATAGTAAGTTAACTATAAAAATACATATGTGTATTATCTTATTTTTCACCGGCTTAAAGCTTATAAGTGCATGCATGTTAGGTTTGCCTTTTTGTCTATATATATATTTTCCTATTTCGTATAATATTCTTATCTTGTTTAATCAAAGATTTTCCAAGCCAGAATATCTTATATTGGACAAAAAACCAAAAACAACACCCCCCCCAAAAAAAAAAACCCAAAAAAAAAACCCCCAACAAAACAACCATACAGTAGAAAGAATACGTACAATGATATTTTTAGTGACGCCATTTTAACATTATAAAATGTTTAACGTTTGACCAGTATGACATCATCAGTATAATTACCTCATCAATGTTACAAAACTAAATCATTGGAATTTCAAATCAAATGGTGCAAGTAAACTGAATGTATCAGCATGCTGAGTTTAAACATTGAAGATGTATAACGACCTAATTTTTACCATCCTAGTTCATTATAATTGTTTCAGGTCTCTGTCCCACGGTCTACAAATGAAAGTAAAATATATTGATACATCTATTACTTTTATAATGATATCTATTGATATTATCAACGTGAGAAAATAGCTAACCGCGATAATTTTTTTAATAATTATTCCTTCACGCTGATCTTTTAAACAGAAAAAAGAAATGTTAAATGTTACAAAAGCAATTTTTGTTTATTTGAAATTCTATTTTAACTATTATCTTCTCCGATCTTTACAGTTCATAAAACACAAAACCATTTTTATGTTATTCTGTTTCCGCAACATTGGATATATCTTTGAGAAAACCAGGATAATAACAAACCAAAAAGTTTCCCCCATCGTGTCCCAGCTGTGTTTCCTGCACGTTTGGTGAAAAACAGATGGTTGGTTGATTAAATATAAAATGGAAGAATCGTCATGTATTTAACATTTTTTAAAAATATATTTTGTTGACCTTTTTTACAATCGTTTTTACAATAATTGGCTTTATAGAGAAAAAACATTACACAGAGCTTATGAATTTGATAAACACAATAACATTGTTTATCGCCAGTAATGGTGTATATCAAAAGTGCGTGTTAAAAAGGTATAATTTTATAAGGTTAATGTGTGTATGATGAAATCATGACGTTTGTTTCTGACACATGCTACACAGGTCGAGCGTGTTTATACAAGTCATTAAACCATTTAAAAAAACAAAAACAAAACAAAACAAAAAACACCACGAAGCAAACGATTCAAGTCTTGTATAAAATACACAGGCTTTTCGGACATTGTATCTATAGACAACTATCGATAAAAAGATAAGACCCTGCATTTACGCATTATCACTGGAGTGTGTTTATCCTGTGCAAGACAGCATTGTCCAATTTTTCTAGCAGTGTATTACAACGCCGATGTAAAACGTTAACAAAAACCGTCTGTTGTATATATATAATAATGGAATGTACTAATCCATGAAGTAATGATTTGCTTAACTGAATACATTATATCATATTTCATTATCTAAATATAATTTCAAATATCTACGTATATTTCAAAATCACAAATAGCTTTATTCCAAATTAAAGGTAAATGAAAACACTTGTTATGGTACATGTACCATAGTTTTATTAATGAACGCAATGTAATATACAAAATATACAATTATATAAACTTCCCGTTATCACCATCCTTACCAAGTTACCAATTTAAAGTCAAAGTAACCCAAGCCTAATGCCCAAAAATATGGACTAAACGCCAGGCATGTTTCTAATGTAAAAAATAGCGCAATAGAATTTTAAACAAACGTGCTGCACCATGAAAATCTACGGAACCATAAATGAAACACAATGAAGCAAATGGAACAATGGACGAGACAGGAAACGGAAATTAGGGACCACCCATCTACTCGGGGAAGTGAGTTGACTCGAATCTTCGAGACGATTTCACGTCAACTGTCGGACTAAGGCAAATCCTGACTTTATATACACCGCCCTCTGGGGTGTTTTTCTGTTAACCAATCAGAACGACTATATGTATTAATAACTCCAACCAGCATTTTCCCGAATGATTATAAATAACACAGAGACTTTCGGAATGTTACTTAACCGAATAAAACCATTCATATTTATCGATAAATTTTCCTTGTGCTATATATGAACATCCGCTCTGCATGTGACCATGCTAAATATAATCCTATTACAAATATAAATACGATCTGGAAATTATAATTTCCTTAGGAATCATTAAAAGATCGCATTTGTAGTTAAACCATTCGGAGTTTTTTTGAATTAGAAAATCATACGCATTAATAGCTAGCTAACATTTCTTAATGTGATCTGTTCAGTTTATTTTCAGACAGAAAAGTACATCTCTACTATTGGTCGTCGAAAAAACGTAAAAAGTACACACAGACAATGTGTGAAATCTATAAATGAAGTAAACATATGTAATATCGAATTTGCAACTCCATACTTGCGTACAAACATATAGCTTCGAAAGCACGCATCAATATGCTGCACCGTTTTGTAAATATACTACATCAATAATCATTTTAGAATGTTTTGACATGTAAAACGTATTTAATTGACATTGCAAATGCATTGTTACGTTGATTTTGGTTTCGCAAAATCACCCTGAAATTTATTCTCGAATTTGATTGGCTACAAGATGCAGGATAGGATTTGATAGGATATGATACAACTTAAATTTTATATTTCTATCAAGTATCGTGCATCGTACATCCTATCCTATCCTATCCTTGTCATCTTTTAGAATAGCTGCACTGTAACACATCAATAGGTGTAAAAGTATCAGGCCCATATGCATATGAATACAATTTTTTTGTGTGTACTTACATGTTTAGTATTTATCATCTTTTGTCGCTGAAAAGAAATGTATTAGCCTAATTTAGTTAATGCTTATCGTATATCCGGTTGTTTTCGCGATGATATAATTTCACTTTCACTTTTACGTCGCCAAAATATCATGACATATTCAGGTGATGGCAAGTGAAGTCAAAGGGGTTAACACGGTAAAATTGTGTAGTTTAATATAGAACGAAAAAAAACCGAAAGTGTCACAGTATGTGTAAAAAGGTCTAGAAATTATTTAGTTTATAAACAATAGTTTGACGTAAAAAGAAGTAGAACCCTAAAAATACCTTAATATACAGTGTATTGGGGAAAATAGCAACTACAAACAACACTCTTTGATAAAAAAGTAAATCTTTCTCTGTACACTTACAATTCACACTTGCAAGTAGCTCACACATCACACATACACAGACGATAACAATACTAACATAGAAGCTAACCCCTTAAATACCCCCACATGAATATAAACAGAATAACCGAAAGTTGGCTTACGAAACATTAATTCACATTCTTAGTCAGGACAGTATATTGCTTTTGGTACTTTGTGTTATGCAATAATGAACAGGTTCACATGCAGCAAATGCATGATTATCGCTGGCAAATAAGGATTCGTCAAACATGTATAAGGCACATTGTGGTACACCTGCGTGGAAGCAATACCACGCAGAGCCTGAATTCCACCACAGGTGTAACTGGACCATATCCTAGGCATCACAGTGTGACTGCGCATCCGCATGCGTCACTTACCCACGTCGAATATGACGTCGTCTATAGTTCGTCTTTATCCACAGGGCAGAGGGATGTCGCTTTCCTTACCCACGCAGATAGTCAGCTAAAATGTATGGCCGTGTCCTTTGTGGAAAGTTCTACACAGTTCAAACAATGTAAAGGGTTTTACACCCAAGTTTCTAACAAATACTTTAGTATTAATTTGATCATGCGAAAATTCAGTATGAATCAATATAACATAAACAAAACAAATTGTAGTGTTTAAATCATTCAACTAAACCCGCATCATACAATTGAAAGTAGCAGCCGCGTTTGATAAACCGAACGGCATAACAGTGAATCTAAACAAACCATCAGGTGTAACAAATGAAGTGCGATTTCTGTGTCTTCGTTTCGCATTGATATTAATTATTTATTTTTACCGATATTAGCAAAAAACTTTTCTTCCGAATCAGGCATAGGTTAGCCCTCAAATACATGTGCTGTCACTTTATCAAGCTGTCTGAAATCAACAAATATTCTTTTCGAGTGATTTCTTTCGTCACAACAATTGAAGGAGGGAATTCAAGAGGGAAATCACCTTCTAAATGCTATTACTATTTGCGCAAACATTACATGTCACACTACATTTATTACCTTTGCAGCGATTGCTTCGTGTATATGATTTAATGCTTTTATAACTAAAGAACTTTATGTTGTTGTATTGAACTTTAGATTTAAACATTCATACTTTACATGATTATTCAAATCATGTTTTTGTTTTGCTTTACATGCATAAGAGTTTTGTTCTGACGTACCCTTCGCCTACTGAACGTAAAGTAAATTCGGTCCATGCTATTTGAAAAGCTATAAAACAAAACGATTTATCCAATTTAGTTTGTGATGTACTTATGGCCTAACAAAAATTGTATGTAATGCCTATCGAGAACTCTCAGATTTCTAAAATTATTAAAGTAAGTCAAAATTTAACAAAAATTATACATGTATTATAACAATCTTTTTACTTTCATCTATGTTATATACCAGGCTTGGGGCGAATTACATTGTAAAGTAATGCATTACATTATCATTACTTCATGAATTTGGTCATTAAATTACCATTACCATTACTTGATTTTCTTGAAGTAATGCATTACATTACCATTACATGAGTAAAGTAATGCATCACCATTACCATTACGTTTTTTTTAAAGTAAAGCTAATAAAGAGTTTTTGCAAATGTTTCAAATATACAACACTCTTTAACATATCTACAGCTTCATGCTCAGTGTCAGGTTCAAATTCAATGAGTAAACAAGAGTCATTCTTTATTTGCTCAATATATAATCATATTGTGGCAATATGAACAACATATTACGTAAGTAAAATGATATTTATAGACATTTGGCATGATACAATATCAGATATGAAATAAAAACACAGGATAACATGCGTAACAAAAAACAATTTCTGAAATAATGTTGCGGTTTTTAAAAGCTAAATATAGATATATCCCCAGATTACACAAATCTTTATAATTTTGGACACTTAATTTTATTAATTTATAAACAGATGATTTTTCCCAGTTATATTTCTTAATATAATTTAATCGTATTTCTTTTTACGGAGGACACTTTAAGACAAAAGATTGCTGTTGCACTTATGATCGAAGTTTCAAAGGGTTCATCTTTCAAATGCATCCATCTTCCGGGCTATACTAAATAAATGTTTTGCAGGAGCAGTCAAAGCTTGGGCTGGAAAATACTGTTTGACGATCTTTTTCTTAGGATATATGCAATATATATATATATAATCTGCAATAATAGATTAAATACATAAATCGTGTATTTTCTATCAGTCCAAACTAATGTACAGTGTAATTAATATACAAGAGAGAGAGAGAGACAAAGAGACAAAGACAGAGAGAAAGAGAGGAAATAAGTAAGATTATTTTCAAATGGGTTATAATATTGGAAGTGATATTCATTTGATTTTCATCATGGATGGACAGTGCATTCATTTTGCTTTTAAAGGTGCATGTCCGTCTCCTATTCTATTGTGACATAGCGAAGGGAAGGGGATTGGGGTGTTTAGCACTTCTTATAACAATAGATTGTTTTGATACTTAGATTATCCTGGGGGCATAGTGTGTTGTTGACACATTTCTTATTGAAGTGCAAACTAATTGGAGTAAATTGTTTAAATGATTAAATACTCTTAATAACAACACTCTTAAAAATGTTATGAAATTGTGCTGTTATCTTCAGTAATATAAACTATTCAAAAATGAATTTTAAAAAACCTTTTTTAATAAAACATGTACAATTAAAACATTTTTTTCTTAATTAGAATTATTTCTTTCTTCTTTAAAAATAAATTTAATCAAATTCAATTTCAACTATTCATTTATTCATTGCATTTTTTAAAGTGAACATGCATAAATAAGCATAGTAATGCAAAGTAATGCCATGTAATGCCAGCATTACACTAGATTTTGGAAAGTAATGCATTACATTAGCATTACTTGTAATGCTAATTTTGAGGCATTACACATTACTAGCAATACTTTGAAAACATGTAATGCATTGCAATGCATTACCATTACATATAGCATTACCCCAAGCCTGTTATATACTAAGACAAATTATAAAACAAAATGACAAGTGGAATATGGCTCTTTATTGTGAGCGAGTGGCATTACAAACGTACTTACTTACAGTGGGAAACATTTTATAAACAGTGTATAACATTTTATAATTAAACTTTAAGAGAAAAACAAACCCCAATGCTATCCCTTCCTCTTCCTGCTTAAGCAGTTAAATGGAATAATGTTTTTGATGAATTATTAAAAATAATAAAAAAAAGTGTTTTACTTTAAAATGTTGAACATTTCAAACTATAAACTACACGACTGTTTGCACATGTTTTAACCATAAAACTCTGCCAGCATTACCCGTCATTTTACATGTAAGTGCTCGATATGTACGAACATATAGTAAAACCAAATTGAAGGATTTAACACGACTTAAGTTACTCATATATTAATCCTTTTAGCAATAACAAATCAAAAATCAAAAAAGACCCCCATATGGGTATACTATTCCTGAATAGTATATTTGTCTTCCTCTCTAAACATAAAAAGTTCATTTTTTCCGTATTTGCGATTCTTTTTGATGAGGAAGAGAAATAAGAATTATTTTAGAATAAACATGATAAAAAATGATAAAAAATGAGAGTAGACACATTTCTGCGTTTAACTTCCTCTAAAACAACTGACATGAACGGAAATATCGCGTTACAAATATGCGAGATGTGCGCTAAATATCCCAAAGTATGAGAAATCCACGGACAAATATTCTTATTCTGAGGTAATGTATCTTAAATTAATGTTAAAGAGTATTTGTGTTTAATATAAAGAAATATTATTTTTATTTGTCTTGTGTTTTTTTCAGCTTATACTTATTAAATTTCTAATATATGTAGAAACGCGCTTGTAATGCGATTTTCAAACGATTAGGTACATATAAAGTTGTCAAGTGCTGTAACAACCTTTAATGATACAACACCGCTTAATAGTATAAATAGGCATCTAATTTAAGCTGTAAACAGTCCGGTGATAAATATTTGCCTTACAATAAGTATGAAACACTTCAGCGAGTTTTCCACCTAGCGGAAGATTTATTTGCTGACAAGTTCATTATATCTACTTTAAAACTTACGGCCAGCATTATAACTTATAACCATAAACAACAATGAATATTTCTTGGATTTTCTGTAATATACTTATCAATCCTCATCCAAGGTGAGAAACATCAAAGATATTTATTCATGAATTCACCATCTTGTTATTGTAAAAGTGATTTCTGCTCAAATGCTTGCAGTGTTTTCATGATATTTCTTATTTGCAGCTTACATACACGGGCTTAGTGGGTGTTGTTATTGGTTGCTAGCATCAGCCCTTTTGTGTGTTTATTGTAACACGTCATCTATTTATGGGAACAGAATCTATCTATTATATATACATTTAAATATTTGTATTTTATAAATTTATTTCACTCTAGCTTTTTATCCTCATATGCAACTAACTGCTGTCTGTCTGTTAGATCATTAATACCACGAATCCTGAGCAAATAATAATTATAGGATAGGGAAATGAAATTATGTTATTTTAGAATACAAAAACTTCGTTCAATTTTACAATTGTGTATCAATAAATGGTTCGACTGTAACGCTTAATGATAAAAAAAATGTGTATCATTACGGGCTGATGGTGTAGATATTTGCTTGTTACAATAATCATTAGGGCTGCTGTGCATGTGACACTTAATGAAACAATTGTCTTAATAAGCGGCGATATATCATTAATCAGGCCAACTATTAATGTAATAATTTTTAGCATTAGGCAAAGCAATCGCATCGCCTAAAGCTATTAATATTATTAAGCAGCCTTGCACATGTATCATTTACAGTTGTTCCAGAGCGCCTTATTTGTTAGAGATTCTCATATGATTATTATTCATTTATGTGTTCTCTACAAATGAAACGGTAATAGAGAAACCCCTTGTGCATTTATGTTGTACATTTTGTGAAATGTCCGATACTTTAAAAAAAGAACCATATAGTATTACATTGGTCTCTAACATATAATTAAATTAGCGATAAAGTATTCATCGACTGCATGTATCTGTCTGAGTGTAAAAAGATATACATACAGTTAGTCATTCTTTAGTATGTATCATTAAAGAAGAATGAATACCGTTAACCCTAAATGTGTAAGATAAGAAGACAAATAACATTATTACTTTAAAATAGATGGAAGAAACAAACATAAGGCAATATGTTCCTCTCCTATTTCAGGAAGTATATATTTTGACCGACGATAACTCCATTTAAACGCCTTCTGATGAGAATAAAGGTATCCATAACATTAGAAGGCGTGTGCATGTAATTTACTTCCTGTTTCATCTCTATCTGTCGTTTGTATTTTGAGATTACTTTACGTTGCTAATTTCATGGGAAAAAGAAAGATTTCCGAAGACTTATTCATTATTTATCACATATATATATTTAAGAACTTGTAACAACTGACAGATGATGCGCGGTCGAAATGATTGTTCTTTTGTAAAAAAAAAAAAAAAAATAAGTAGGATCCTAAAAACCAAAATGTGCATGATATAATTTTCGTCAGTTTTAGGTTACTTTTATCACTGGTTATTTTATCTTTTCCAAAATATCATTATAATCTGTACTTCACTTGAAACTAAAGCTAAGTTATTTGTATTTAACGCTCTTTTGAGTGTGAGTGGTAGTGAGTGGTACTTACAACATGCACGACAGATTGTTGAGTGAATGAAGATATTAAACGTGATGTATTAAAAACTTCCTGATTCACAAAGGCTGTCATCCTGAATATATACCGACCCAAATACTTTTTACATATACATGGAATTATAATTCAGTCAATGTAGGTACATTTTCATACCCTAATGATAGTTATAAGTTTAAAACATTTATCATCTATTGATTTTTATTTTTTATTAGTTATATCTTATCCTTTTGTACATTTTTTAACAATATCTCAGTTTATATAAAATATATAAAACGGTATTATGAAAACAATCGACGTCATTAAAATAGCACGTGTTTGCTTTATGGGTTTTTGGACATATTATATAGGCCTATACCATTATGGAAACTTATTTATAGTTGTAAAAATGGTATACACCCTGATAAGAAACATATACTAAAAACTAATATTAATATTTCGAAAACAAGAAATAATAGAAAACGGATGATATAATTAAAAGAAAAAAAGGAAACCTTTCTAAAATATATTTTATACACATTACAGTCTCCGTAGATAAGTGATACCCCCATGTTTGTTAGTTTAGTTTAGTGAAATGATTGTCCTATGAAGAATTAAAAAAAATGATATCTTTAAGTAAGATATAATTGATAACAAGATGTCGTTTTTAGAATCTTTTTCCTTCATTTGGAACCATATATCATATTTGATATAATAAGAATCTATAACAAATTTTTCCAAGATAAATAATGTCTTTCATGTGATTAAAACAAATGAAAATATATGTATATGCAAAGAAACGCACATTAAAAACACTGATAACAAATATGTAGGATCCTAATACGGGTATACAATGTACCTAGAAAGTCTCAATATCTGTTTTAATAAACATTTTCGACTAAGATGCAAACTAAATAATTTGAATTTTTATAGTTGTTTGAAAAATAAAACCGATTAAGCAAGGAGTGTTCTGGGAGGGGAGTCGTTTTGAAGATAATCACAATATTTATAATGAGACAAAACTAATTTTTAGTCAATGTTGGCACCTGCTTATTATCATGTTAAAGGGCATTAGTTTTTAATGCTTCAGTTGCTTTAATACGGCATTCTTAATGAGGGTCAGCCGTGGAGTTAAAAGCGAGACACAGGGCTCACAATTTCCTGCTTTGTAAATTTATTATATCATGTTTAAAACTAAAATTAATGTGACGAACACTCGGGAATGTTTATTTAAGTATCAAAACGAATCAGCAGATGGACAAATCAGCTTGAAAAAGAACTTAAACAGGTATATGTATCAATGTAAACAAAAACAAGGTACAAGCCTTGTTTTTACAGCAAACAAATTAGAGTTTGTATCTTTCTTATAATTTTCCGCCCAACACTCAAATTTTGGTTATCATTTGAAATGCATTACTAAAGCATTGTAAAACATAAAAATTGAAAAATAAAATTCGGCCAATATCATCACTAAATATAACGTGAACTGGTATCGAGCCTGTTGATAACATCAATTATTTATGCGAATTTCCTTTATCATAAAAATGAATTCATGCATGGAAACCTGACTGTATGGTATAAAAATAGACGATATATAAACGTTTCCCGTAGCATAATAAAGGACGATTATATGCGAACTCATGGTTAATTTGACTTTTCCTGTCTAAATTTACGTACGTGTAATGAGAACCAAAACCATGATGATGCACCTGATACAATAAACTAAAAGAAGACTCTTTGACTCGATATAGATCCCTCAGCAAAGGAATTATGGCGATTAAATCGGAGGGTATAATATTCATTTTCTAAATAAATGCCGTTTGATTTAAAATGTATTGCCAGGATTGTATGTGATTTGTGTTAACAATCTGATTCAATTAAGAAATTAAGGTTTTGTGATATATGTTGTAAATCTTTTAAAATCATTTTATTTCTAGAGGCTTGAATGATATGACGACAACATTCTTTTTTATTCTGATATTCCTGCTCTTCCGATGTTTTGCCGATGGTAAGCTTTAAAATTTGATATTTAAATATACATACCTGTATGTCTATTTCGGTCATTAATTTTACGTCCTTCTTTTGTTTACATATGCCATTTTTTCGTCACATGAATCACTGTTGCTATCTGTTTTTGACCGTCGTTAGTCTTACGTCGTTCGTCGGTTGTAAACCTTCTCTGGAACCACTGAATTAATTTGACTTAAATTTTGCATACATCATCTATCGGTAATGGGGAGTAAAACTTGTGAAATTTATGTTCCACGGCTACCTGGGGCGTGAGAGGTGGGGCTAAAACCCTCAAAATTAATGAAATCTGTGAAAAATATTCTTCTTCTCTACTCCTGGACATCCAAAGTCCAACTGTTGGCATGAGTGTAATAATCATTAAGCTCTCTTCCAAAATTGTAAATTTCATGGCTCCCTGGTCAAGGTTTGGCTCTTATGATTTAATAGTGAGAATACTTTAATTCTTTTAAAACATTCTTCTTTACTCCAGAGTATTGAGCCTATTAACTAAGTACATAGTTAAGATGAGGAACAGTGCTCTTCCAAATTGGGTATTTCATGGCCCCTGGGTCAGGGGTTCTTGTGTTAGGGTAGGGCGCTAATGATTATGTAGAGAAAATGCATTAATTCTATAAAAAATATTCTCGTCTGCTTCTGAATATTAAGCAGATGAACTAAGTACATGGTAATAATGAGGAAGAATGCCTCTTTCAAAATTTTGAATTTTTCCCCTTGGTCAGAGGTTCTTGTGTTAGGGTGTGGCTATACCCTATATGGGATATTTACAAAGAATTGATTCAAATCAACATTTTTTTCTTGTAATTTTGTAATAACAATTAATTATTAAATAATTATTAAAGAAAAATGTTGATTTGAATCAATTCTTTGCAACATATTCCATTAAGGGTAAACTAATAACTCCCCGAACAATTTTTTATTTTGCACATCAATTGTACATCCATCAGAAATATACAGAACCCTGTCAAGGTCATACTAGTATCTTAAAAAGGTTGAGGTTAGTCAAACCTAACTACGCTTTAGAGAATAATCCATTGCATCATAAACCAACAAAAATGATTTTATTAGCCCTGTAATTATAATGCGCATGAATGTACATTGCAAAAGGAACACTATAGTTACTTAGGTGACCGATAATGCCCTGTGACCTCTTGTTTTAAATACCTACAGGAAATCCGTAGTTACACGTTGGAATTAATTTTTTATTTGAATGTTTGTTAATCAAGTGTAAGGTTTGCAAAGTAGGCAAAAGCTTTCATCATTGCAATTTTGTTATCATTTTTGAATTTGGTTTTCTCGATATATTCATCTAACTATTGCATATTCTATTATAGAGTGCAAAAAAGGAACATTTGGAAATAAATGTATTAAGAAATGTGGAAAATGCTTAAATATAACACAATGCCATCAGAAGAACGGGACCTGTTTAAATGGATGTAAACCTGGGTATCAAGGTCGCAGATGCAAACGAAGTTAGTTTTTCACACATCGTCCTCTCGTTTTATAGTTGTATCAGGTTCTGTGCCATACATTTATTAAGCAAATACATATATATTTGATTTCAACATTTGCTACATGTATGGTGTGTCAGAAAGGATATCATTCAGAATAACCTATATTTTCGTATTTGAATATTAGAGTAATTGTTATTGTTAAACCATTTTTGTTTTATATTAATTGATAATTACGACAGTCTGAATTTGTTTGAATAAAGTTTATAAGCAGGTATTTGATAAGCTATCTTTGTAAGTATATGAGTCAAAATGGTATGTATGAATTATTTCAACAATCAGTAAATATGTGTGTCCACTTGATGTATAAAGAAGTTTATGTAATAGCTAATGAGACTTTAAAAAAAATATTTTCTTTAACAGTTCTACACTTTTTTCTGAACTGAACTGTTAAAACATTAATATCAAAATGTTTCATTAGTGCTAGAGTGTACGTTAATATGCAAACGTAAAAGTATGTGATTTCAATTTCAGATTGTATATTGAATACGTATGGAATGAATTGCAGCATGAAATGTGGACGTTGTAAACAAAAACAAGATTGCAATCACATAACTGGAATTTGTAAAAAAGGGTGCAAGAAAGGCTTTCAAGGCGATAAATGCAACAAAGGTACATAAAACGTAATTAAAATAATCGTATTCAGAAGGGTTTTTTTGTGTGTTAAAAATATGATTATATCCTTGAATAAATCACGTCCCTGTTTACTGAGAACGTTTTTATGAGATACATTTTTTCTTATTTTGTATTTCAGAATGTGATCTAAACACGTTTGGAAAAAAATGTACAAGCAACTGTGGACATTGCGTTAATAATGAAACGTGTAATCACATCGATGGCAAGTGCATGAATGGGTGTGCTAATGGGTTCCAGCGGCCAAAATGCAATACAGGTTTCAATATATAATTAACCTGTACAGTACTTGCAAAGTTATTTAAGTTACAAAAAAAGATACGAAAGGATTTACGCAAAAAAGATATGATTAACGCACGAAAGAACTGTAAACATACGCGATTCGATACGATTGATACACTACAGGAAAGAGCAGTATTTTAAAGAAAAATGTTGCTGGTACTGCTATATCTGTCTATCTATCTTTTTCTTCTTTTTTATCGAAATGTGTGCTTGTTTCAGAATGTCCAGACGGTAAATATGGTCAAAACTGTCGGGCAAATTGCAGCGCAACTTGTAATAGTTGTAATAAAAAGTCAGGCTTTTGTGAATACGGCTGTAAACCAGGATGGAAAGGCGACAATTGTGAAACGGGTATTGTTTTTATATCAATAGATTGTACCTGTTCCCAGAAAGATTGTTAGTTATGGTCAAATGATTTTGAATTGTAATATGTTGAATGTTACTTGTTGTTCTTGTACACTTTTGTAGATATAAGATTGAAGGTTGATATATACGTTGGAGTAATATGTTTTCAAATATCCAAGTTCAAATCCGTATTCAAAATAAAGTTTTTAGGTGTACATCAAAAAGAAAATATGAGTTTCCGGGTTTTTCTTTTTTCTTTTTAACTCAATAAAAGGAGATAAAGGCTCTTAGGTGTTAACTGTAGTAGGTAATGCAGATATCTCAAGTGATGATAAAATTAAGTAAAACTTATGTTGCGTTTTGATATTGAAAAAAAATATTTTTGACAAAAGTAAAACTGCTTAAAACCTATAACATATTTCAACAAATTCTTTTACTACTTAGTATATGATAATTTTAACACGTATTCAGTTGTAAGTATCAAACGGACATCCATTTAATTTTCTTTATTCATTCATTTTATCTCATTTTACATGTAAGTCCCAATAATTAATTTGCACTGTGTTGGCATTGATTTTTTATTTGTAAGACATATTTTGTAATAAAACAAATCATTACCTTTGCTACCTTATTTTATATTAAACGTTGCACTTATTTGATTTTTTCAGATCGAGAATGTTTGGTTGTCGATAGATTGAAAATATAATTGCATTGTGATTGATATATTAAAACGAATTTTGTAGTATGTCCAGATGGCTTTTTTGGTCGAAACTGCGTGAACAGATGCAATGAAACCTGCATCAGTTGTAATAAAAAGTCGGGAGTTTGTGACAATGGTTGTAAACCAGGATGGGAAGGAAATTATTGTCAAAACGGTACCGTGGATACTTTCTATAGTTTGAGAATATTCTGGAAAGGAAAGTGTTATTACTTCTTAATTGTAATAGTGGTTTGAATTGTGTATTTTTTTTTATCAGGTTTATGATTTTAAGAATAAAGATAGGTATATTAAAGATGCTGGACGTAAACGATGAAACATTGCTGATAATAAATTTAATGATCTGAGAGAGAGAAAATGTTGTTTGCTTAATAATGCCTAATTGTGCGCTCACATGATCAGGTTTTTCATCCGATTTCCTCAGTTGTCTCCTCTGAATCACTTTTATCCAAAATCATACCGTACGTCTAGCTAAGTTGAAAGTCGAAAGCAATCGTCAGAAGGTCGATTAAAAATCTGATTGCGATTTAATATCCGATGAAAAATAGCATCGTGTTTATGCACCTTTAAAGGGTCATCATGATTGATATTTTCATTATATCATCATGTCCTTTTCATGTTCATGTAAACGCTGAAGGGCTGTTTTAATGTTATGTGTAGCTGACGACGCAAATGTTAAAAAAGTCAATGGTTAACATATAAAACAAATCAACATTACATTGATTGTTTTATGTTGAAAATGTTGCCTTTTACCATAAAAAAACTGAGCTACTAATAGTGCATCAATTTATGAAAATCCTCCTTTAATCTAAAATGCTAAGAAATTTTTCTGATTTAGGCTGTTGAAATAGTATCACTTAGATTGGTTTTACACGTTCATGGCAGGCACGTAGCACGCTACACCGAAGGAAAATAACAGAGGGAGCCTAATTCCGCCACTTTTTTGCATTATACATTTTTCTTACATATACGTATTTATAATGTATAAGATTAGTAATGATAATATGAATAGTAAACCAGACAATCATAAGTTAACATCTATGAAACTGAACTCATAGCGCCCCCCCCCCCCCTAGTTCCACGGATTAAGATTGTCATTCTTTATGAATTTGCCTTTATTGTTCCTGTCAATAATTTTTAGATTTTGCCTCCCAATAAAGAAAAAGAATTACACCCCCCCCCCCCTAAAATAAGCAAACCAAAAATAAACCGATGCTGCATGTATGTGCCTGTATTGTGTTTCAGTACACTCGTTTATTGCAAATATACATATATATTTAACTGTTATTAGATTCTTTTTTCACAAACATAATTTACTAGGTTTTATCATAACATAGATCGAAATTGATACCGTAACTACAAACATTCGCATTATTAAAACGAAACATTTTGGTTGTTTATAGATTATTGATATAAGTAGATTTAGTGTAGAAATGTACGCTTTCTTTGTATTTTTCAGAGTGTCAAGAAGGTTTTTTTGGTCAAAACTGTAAGCAAAAATGCCAGGAATCCTGTAACGATTGTAATAAAACATCAGGAGCATGTGAGAACGGCTGCAAAGCAGGCTGGAAAGGCATTTTTTGTCAAATCAGTAATTAATATTGATTAATTTATGTTAGTTAATAAATTTCATCTATGTAGTTTAATATTTGGACTTAAAATTTGTTCCTCTGTACCTTCTTTTATACCTTTAATTGAGAAAATCCTTAAAAATGAAATATACTAAAGCACAATTTGTTTTGAATTGATTGAATCTTAAAAAGTTGTTGGTTGAAATGAGGTTGAATAGGTTGTTTTTAAATGAAGGAGAATTCAAAATATTTATGTTGGTTTTTTCTTGTCAGAATGTGATGATTGGCTTTTTGGAGAAAACTGTGCCAAATTTTGTGGTCATTGTTCTGGATACAAAACGTGTGATCATGTAACTGGAATATGTTTGAATGGATGTCAACCAGGCTATATGGGAGAAAACTGCCTAAAAAGTAGAGTCAATATATAATCGTATAGCTGGTTATTTTAGCGGGAAATACTTTTGGCCGATTTTGGTGAATTTTGAAAATTCACCAAAATTTAAAACTCCAAATTTAAGTACTTAAATAAATAAAATTAAACATTCCTCTAAATTATAAATTTATTGTTTATTAAGCACCATATCACTTTTCCCTGTTATATTGTGTAATTAACCCCACCCACAGGGTTGACATTGACTTTTGGTTTTTCTTCCGATTAAATGAATCTTGATTGTTAAAAGGATATTCTTTTTAATGTGTTTTGTTGAACATATTGAAAAGTGTGGGGCCAGGATCGGAAAAAAAATTGTTACCACCTCGGAATGTGAAGGTGACAGTGTTTTTGCTTAAGTGCAGGTACATTAACTTGTCAGCTTTTAAAAAAGACAGTGGGAGTTTTATAAAGGGACTTGGATTCACCAAAATTATATTCGCCAAAAGTATGGTATACTTTGTAAACATAAAACCGCCAAATGTGTGTACAGCTAAACATCCGGCTATGTTTTTTATTAATTTTAAACATGCAATTTAGTTGGAAAAAAAATCAGGTCTAATAGTAATAAAACAATGAATCGTCATATTGTCTACGGTTTTCCTTTTTTCAGAATGTGAACCTGGATTATTTGGTGTAAACTGCAGCTCTGGATGTGGACACTGCTTAAACAATAAATCCTGTCATTTTGAAACTGGAGTTTGTTTTGAAGGATGTGAACCAGGCTACAGAGGAAACAACTGCAAAGAGAGTAATAGCAATTGCTTACATGTTAATTAAGATAATATCAATTGGGTGTGTCCACGTAACTTGGTTATTGTGATGTTATTTCTCGCATATAGTTTCACTACTACATCAATTAAGGTCAAGATCTAGTAAATGAAAAGTGCCTACAGATTTATGAAATTCAATATATAAATTCTTTTGATGATGCTTCATAACAATAGCTTTGTTTCATAGGGTGTACCAGGGCTTACATATTTGGTAGACACAATAAAAAAATCATGTTTTAAACAACTATTTTCTATGACATATGAAGGTTAAAATAAACAAACTATTGTCCATTTTTACTAAGATATATCTAAATGCCTACAGTCTCTCCAAAAACGGCGTTAAATAAGCTCTTGACCTCGTCTTTAAAATGATGTCAAATTGAATATAGGTACCGGGATTACTTTTCCCGTGATTAAATATAGAATGTCAAAATATTTTTTATTTTCTACCTTGAAACCGTAAAATATGGGAAAAGATTCAACAAATCAATCATGACGTCATAATGGTTCTAGCACCAAACATACAGTCTGGAATCATTTACTAGATCTTGACCTTAGTTTAAGATCAAAAAATATTTTTTTACCATCCCGATATCTTACGGGTCGTCACCAAAGTTAACATTTTTGGGAGTTTAATATTAATCAAATCTCCTAAGCAGTTACTCTGGCAAACCGAAAGTGAAACAGTGTTTGGACCTACGCACAAATCATTACCGCTGACAAGACTTAGTTCTTCAAAATAACTTATCTAAACCCACTTTGATAACAGTCAGATTTTATATATTACGAAAAATGTCTCATATGTTCCTACGCCAGAGTTAAATACAGTCTCGTTCAACCTGACGCTCGGCAGAGAGGCTCTCTTGCTTGTCGGAGATCAACGGAGAGAGCCGAGCGTCTGGTTGAACGAGACTAGAGTTCGATTTCAATAGTGCCTGAATCCATACGATTGTTAAAATTGTTTCGATTACTAATACATAGTTTGAAATCTATCTTTAAATATTACACAACAAAATTCTTATGGGGTTTTTCGAAATTCTCGTTGGAAACTCTAAAAATTCATATAATAGAAGAAAGCGTAATTCAAATACAGACTAGAAACTAATTGCCATGCAAGACAAGTTGATTTTGAAATAAATGATAATCGATAAAATCAGCTCCTGTCAGTTCTTCAGTACTTTGATTTTACTATAGAACCCTTTGGGGATTTGTTTTAAAAAGTGTAAAAATTCATGTCTCTCCAATGTTTTTTTTTTTATTTCTACCCTAGGGATTTTTTTTAGTTAAAATGTATGAAAACTAGTATAAAATGTCACCAAATGTTGAAATTAAAACAAAAGTTTACATCGTGGTTTGGTCGAGGGACAATATCAAAATTAATTTTTCTTTCCAAACGGTTGACATATAGGGGAATCCGTTGTCGAGATAATTATACTTTATTTTGTTTGGCTTTATGCATAGTAAAACAATACTAGGAAACGATAACACGTGGGCTCCATTTTTAGCATGTTACCCTATCAAATTTTTAAAATCACAATTTCCCAACAAATATATGTTTATGTTGTATATGAACATAGATCAGAAGAACGTAACATCTTTTCAGTTACGGCTTCATGAAAAAAGGAAGCGCAGAGTCATGTCCATTGAATGTCACTTTTAAAGAAAATCTCGTTTTTATTTCAAGAATGTGACGATGGACTTTTCGGTATTAACTGTAGCACACCATGCGGCCATTGCTTTGATAACAAAACCTGTCACCATATAAACGGAAGCTGTATTAAAGGTTGTGATGTTGGATATAGGGGAATCAAATGCACGGAAGGTAAATGTAGTTATTTTTTTATGAACGAAACCGTTGTGGTCCAGAATGAAAGAACTGGTAATGTTTTTCGCACATAATTAAAAAAAAATATTAATATTGTATCAGAATTACAATAACATTTGAAGAACAATAGACAAAAATATTGTTTGCATTCACATAAATTCAATAACCTTTTAAATATTGCATCCACATAAAATTAATATTAACATATTTTATGTGTCTGTCTCTAAGTTATCGAAACCAACAATCGATACGTGTACAGAAAAAAAAGATACATTGCTTGTCAAATAGTATTTTTTAAGAGTGCAACGCAACGTGTAGTAGCTGGCAAATTTTGTATCAGATATATTGACGTGAAAACCCGTTAGCCAGATCTTTAGTTATGGATATTTCTTTCTGTTCAAGATGAAAAACTAATTCAAATTACATTTAATTTATATAAATCATTAGCATGCAAACATTAGCCTACTCCAGTAAATAATAAAGTATATACTAAAGCTAAATCCCTGTATGTCAGTCAAAATTTATCTTTTAAGCTAACTGGTCACCTCAGATTTTAAGAAAAAAAATAATATATGTATATTCTTATGAATAGAAGTTTGGTTGTATACCAAAATTTGGTGTATACCTTGATTAAAAGAGTATAAACCAGGGTAAATAAAAACTTAATAGTTTTTTCTAAGTTTTGATATAAATAAACGCTTATATGTAGACTCAATCGAATATTACAGGTTGTCCGACGGGTGCATTTGGAAGGAACTGCAACAAAACTTGCAGTATTAACTGCAAAAATAGGAGCATCTGTGAAAAGGACACAGGTCACTGTATTGATGGGTGTGCCGTAGGGTGGAAGGGTGACATTTGCAACAAAAGTACATGAGTCTTTAAAATATACTAATGCATCTATGAATAACTTCTTTTAAGAAATCTTCAGAGACATAATTGAATTGTTCAGTTTTCATGTTTTGTTATTTTTCTATTCTAACGAATGGAACAACCATATAGCTTTAATCCAATAGAATAAGATCGGCGCCGGTTTTTTTTTAATTTCAGACCTGTATATACATGTGTCTCTAAGTATATGATTGCTCGTCAAATACAACGTTAAAGTCATATAAGTTTATAGACGATCCTTAAAAAACTGTAAATTCATTTTGATTAAAATGGCTTCTTTGGGTGTTCATGTTTTTTAATTGTGTTATAGATCACTTCTTTCATATGATCATAAGCTTACATATTAACTTAAATTACTAATAGCTGATCACGTTATTTTGAATAATTTTATTTGTGTAAAATGGTTTCAATGTTCCCCGTCCTCTTGAATGATCTTTTGTTAAAATATAAAACTTTAAAAAAAAATAGTTTTAATGTCGGCTCACATACTTTGCACGTAGAATGCGTTGAACAAATGTTTAACTAGAGTTTTCTACATCATCCTGATTCAGTGACCATTTGGTAATTTAATATCATTAGTAATGCAGTTATTTTTTAAACCAATTTCGAACAACTTTGTGCAATATTTGTATTAGTTTTCAGGGATATATGTAGAATTACCAGTGTCGCAGTACACTGAAATGACGAGCAATTATCACGTACATAGTTTTTTTCTGTTTTTGACAGAGTGTGATAACAATATGTTTGGAGAAAACTGCGAGCAGAAATGTGGTCACTGCGCTAATTCCTCCACCTGCAATCCTCTCAACGGATCCTGTTTAACTGGTTGTGATTTAGGATTTCAAGGTCCTCTGTGTAATGATGGTAGGTACATTAATGAAAAATATGATTACGTTTTTTTTATCATTCTTTTCGAAATTAATTTGCAGTAGTCTGTTTTCTGTCCC
The DNA here is from genome assembly GCF_902806645.1 of Magallana gigas. Lineage (NCBI taxonomy): Eukaryota > Metazoa > Mollusca > Bivalvia > Ostreida > Ostreidae > Magallana > Magallana gigas. The sequence goes on from NC_047560.1 coordinate 60,580,953, forward strand.
GCTCAAAAAACCTTGTTCCCTCGAAATCTCATAATCGGAAAAAAACTTGAACATCCAGGCTTTGTGGGATGATAGAGCTGTAGATGTTTAAACTATGTTGTTTTGTTCGTCGTAACTTCTGTTCTTTACCAGAAGTACTTCAGTTATTTTATCTTCAATTTTAAACATAAAATGAATTTGATAGTATAAATCCTTACATGTGCCATTTAGCTATGTAAAAATACCCAAACAAAATCATTCTACTTCTGGTAAGATATCTCAATTATCAGAAAACTTTTTAAAACCCAAATTGTTTCCACGGGATCTCAAAAACTAAAAGTGATATATTCAAGGATGAAACATTCGAAACATTCGAAACATTCAAGGATGATATACATTTGTAAGAAGATGTATTTGACCAGTTTTATTCCGTCGATTGTGACTTTCAGTTCTCACTGGAAGAGTTCAACGGAATTAAGTTGTTTATGAGTTTAACTGCTATTCTTTGATAGTTTTATTTAGCTTGATAAAATTGATGTGCGTTAGGCTAAAAAGAAAAGGCTAAATTTGATATCCATTGAGCGCTTTTGTTTGATTTGTTTGATCGTTTCCTGTCCCGTGACAAATTTTTTTGTCAATGAAATCTCAAAAAAGATAAAGATTGGAACAAACAAACTTGATGGATTGATAGACCTATGTATGAACATGTGTTTACATAATTTTGTTTTATCTGGGGTAACTGCCGGTCGTCGCAGGAAGCACTCAAAGATTTGAGTTCTTATTTTTTTATATATACAATGAAGTCGAATTTTAGTAATAGAAATACAATAGATCATCTACACATGGTTCAATAAACAAAATTTCTACTTCCGCTGAGATATACACAAATATATACCTCATGTTTAAAAATTGTATATGACTAAAACACAAAACTTACAGATGAAAGACATTGGAATTAAGATGTGTGTAACGGGTTCAATTTTGTCGACCGTCACTTCTGGTCATCAATGGAAATCAAGCTGTTTATGAGTTTTTCAGTCTGATAAACAGTAATGTTTCGTAGGTAAATTTACTAAAAATACCTCTTCAAATGTCTTTCATCACTTTTCTTTGTCTGTTATAAATATACATAAAACTAGTATACTAATTGTTCTCGAACAATTAGAGGTCTTTCCACATTATTGTTTTTTATGTTTGAAATAAGATTGCTTTTATAGAATAAAGTATTTTTTCTGTGTTACTTTGATAAAAAAGTGTCAAACGATTAAGTTTGCAATTTTTTATTGCTTGACCTTGACCTTTGACCTTAATGTCATTTTGATCTGACAAGGTAGACGCTTCATACCAAGTGGTCCGATGTATATTTAATTATTGACTCAAAAATTATTTGTGTTTTTATTCAATGTTAGAAACTTTCAGGGGCAATAACTGCTAAAAAGGGACTTGAGACCCTTTCGGTATGAATAAATTGAAGGAGTGTCTAAGTGTACTGAATAATTAGTAAACATTTCAAGTCTCTATCTCTAACGGTTAATGAGGAGTAGCGATAACAAGCATTTTGTACAATAGGGGCAATAACTCTATAATTGTTACATGGTAAGGGTCAATGGGTTATGTTTTGAAATGTCTTGAGATGTCCTACTACATCCATGAAAAAGTTTTTTTCTAGCACCCCAAACAAAAGAGATCTGAAAACGCATTAATTTAGAGATTTCCAAATGACCTTGACCTTTGACCTTTACGTCATTTTGTTTGGCCAAGGTAAGCGCTTCCATCACAAGTGGTCCGAAGTCTCTATGATAAGTAATAAAAAAGTTGGAAGTGATTTTATGGAAATGTAAATACTTTCAGGGGCAATAACTACTAGAAGGGGGCCTCAGATCCTTTCGGTATGAATAGGTTGAAGAACCCTCTAAGTGTACTAAAGACATTGGTAAAAGTTTCCAGTCTCTATCTCTTACGGTTTTTGAGGAGTAGCGATAACAAGCATTTTGTACAATAGGGGCAATAACTCTATAGATTTTTTAAAGGAAGGAACCAAGGGGATATATTTTGAAATGTCTTAAGATGTCTTACTACATCCATGAAACAGTTTTTCTCTACCACACTAAACAAAAGAGATCTAAAAACTCATTAATTAACGGATTTCTAATTGACCTTGACCTTTAACCTATATGTCATTTTGTTCGGCCAAGGTAGACGCTTCCATCCCAAGTGGTCCGAAGTCTCTATGACAAATAATTAAAAAGTTGGAAATGATTTTATAGAAATGTAAATACTTTCAGGGGCAATAACTACTAGAAGGGGGCCTCAGATCCGTTCGGTATGAATAGGTTGAAGAACCCTCTAAGTGTAATGAAGACATTGGTAAAAGTTCCAAGTCTCTATCTCTTATGGTTTCAGAGGAGTAGCGATAACAATCACTTCGTACACAAAGGGCAATAACTTTGTAAGTTCTAGGAGTTATCACGAAAAGGGTCATTTAGTACCATAACTTTTAATGGTTAATAGCATAAAGAAAAAATTGTTTCAATACATCTAGAAACAAAAACGCTGTCCCTAGAAAAAAAGAGAAGAAAAAAAATAAAAAACATAAGAAATACAAAAGGTCTTTCACCTGAAAGGTGGAAAGACCTAATAATTACTGGAAATCTCCTTCACAGTATATATCATATCCATTATCTTTTTATAAGAGGAACACAATTTTTTATCAGATATATACACGAGGCACAGAAGACCAGCCACAAGAGTCTAGTTTTTATTGTAATTTATCTGAAACTGTATGTAAGCAACACTAACAATTTAACAGCTGTTGTTTATTACTTTATAGATTATCATTAACATTATTTACATGTTATTAGACACTTGTTTGAGAGCTTGACGAAAGATCGCTATTTTACAGAGTGTAGCAACGGAACGTTTGGTTACAATTGTATGGCTAATTGCAGTTCCTTTTGTGTCGACGGAATTTGTGACATAAAATCCGGTGCATGTAAAAAGGTAAATTCATTGATATTTACATGTACCTTCAGAAATTATATTATATTCTCTCAATCAAACATACGTTTATGATGTCTTCCTTGCAAGCTTGTCAATGATAGTAAATATATAAAGAATAATCAAAGAAATATAGCAGTTTATAGTAACACTAAGAAAAGTGATTAAATCTATGTGCTTTATTGGGTTACAGATAGAATTTCGGGCAGGTAACCGAAGTGACAACAAAAACAATGCACCATTTATTGGCATAGGTGCTGGATTCCTTGTCATCATCATCGCAGTGGTTATTTTAGTTGTCGTGAAACGGTAAATTAAATAAGAACTGACTTGCATTCGCCTTTACAGAAAATTTTATTAAGTTGTTGACAATATAAAGTGCAATATTGCTAAAAAATAATTTTGAATTACGAAAAGTAAGAATACTACATTTTTATTTTCTTGATCTCACTTAATTGTATTTTATCATTTCCTTTTATTTTTAGCGATTTGAATATTAAACATTTTAAAGTATTTTTATTTGGAATCTTAGAATTATCATCATATTTGCTAATAATTCAAATTGTATTGTTTATAAAACCATGACAAGGTAATAAAAATCACAGATTTGAGCGTCATAAATAATTGTGTTGGGAATTACAAGTAAGATTTATTTCAAGATTGTTTAAACTAGTTTTTGTAATGACATCTTTTTTTTCAGATCTCGGAGAAGCAAAACTAAACCTAAAAGTAAGTACATGTATCTGAATGCGAATGCAGCACGTCCCATTTTCCTAGTTTATGTGTAAGTTAATGAGGAATACAAATGCAGAATGTTTATGGAGATTTCACCGAAAATACATTTCAAATTCCGTATTAAATTGTTTGTAGAGAAAACATCGGAAAAAAGCCAGTGTGGATCTGAGATGAAAATTACTGGACAAGCAAACGGCTTAAAGATGGACAACAAAGGTGAAACGGCACCTGTATATGACGGCTTCAATTCTATAATACCCACGGATTCCAATTATTCTAATATTAACATCAACACAACTCTAGATATACCTATTGAAAAACTTGAGATTGTCATTACGGAGAAGAGAAAGAACGATAACGAGGGCTTCCGAAAAGAATATGCGGTACAGTTAAACTTTTTCATCCTACTTGAATAATAAAAATCGAAGGACAAGCTGATATGTGCAGTAAATCTATACAGGTTTACATTTTTTTTTCTATCTCTTAACTTTTTTATCCATATGATTAGGTTTTTCAAACATTTGAATTACAAGTAAAGGCGTCTATCTAACAATACTTTGCAAATATTTTGATCAAGATATACCATATGCATTTGAATCATAATCGGGAACCGGTCACATTTTGTGTACAAGTGTTTAGAGTGTTGGTTGTCAATAACAATTTCATATAGCTCACTTTTAAGTATGTTCGTTGTCGATGCATTTTCAGGCCCTTTCAAGTGGTGAACTACACTCTTGTGAATTTGGAAAAAAGCCAGAAAATGTTCCTAAAAATAGATATAAAACAACTTTTCCTTGTAAGTTTATTCTACTAAGAGTTGACATTATGTTATTTCTCATTCAAATCTCATATTTTTACCTCAGTATCACTATTTGTATTTATATATATTAAAATTAGATAACTGTGTTAAAATATCAACGAATTACTGATTGAAAAGTTAAGGCATATCACAAATCATAATTATATCATTAGTTTACCGAATACTGTGAAAACATATTCACGCGTGGGGTCAATGTTCGTAGGAACACAATTTTTTTCCTGGTTCGTGGGGATTTAATTTCGTCAGAATAATTTAAATAAATATTAAACAAGTGATTGTGATTAAGTTCGTAGGGATGTAAATTCGTTGGCAAGGGTTAAACACGAAAACCACGAACATTGGTCTACCACGAACAATGATGTCTCCACGGTAGTTGTTCGGGTTTCGCACATGCATAGTACATGTACATTTAAACTGATAAACGAAGAATAAGCATCAATCATCTGGGTTTTTTTCTTTTCAAGATGACCATTCTCGGGTGGTTCTCGATATTCAAAGCAGTGAACTTTCGGACTATATTAATGCGAATTATATAGAGGTAATATATTCTACTACTTGTTCTCTTTATTTAAATCATAAAATATTTAAATATTTAAAAAAATGATGATATGATATTCAAATGAATTCCATGATTTTTTTTTTTTACTCTTTTTTGATAATCGTGTTTTCTTACTAATAAGTAAAACGAGGTTTTTAACTAGAGTTTATTTCAAAAACAAAATGTTTGAATAAAAGACCTTTCTTGAAATGAACATTATACATTTGTTTAAGGTATTTTTTTTATTATTTTGGGGATTTTTCTTTTGTCTTAAAATCTTGGCTTTATAGATTGTTTTTAAATGCAACTAGCTCGGCTTATTCATAGAGTTTATCTAGATGCCACAAACAAAGGTAATAAACTAAAAGCAAATTATAAATCTATCAACCTTTCTAAAGAATAAATGTTACATATTTTACAGGGGGCGAACCGACAAAAAGAATACATAGCTACCCAAGGTAGGTGTTTTAGGTAAACTATCTTTGGTCTCATTTTTGGAATAATGAATTAGGAAAAAAAATTTCCTTACAAATTGTATCGTTTGTAAATAGTTTTTCAGTCAGGAACGAAATAAATTAATAAAATTATTAACCTGAAATCTGAATGCAATATATATATATATATATATATATATATATATATATATATATATATATATATATATATATATATATATATATATATATATTCTGTGTATTTTACTTTAATTAACTTTAATTTTCAAAAACATTGTTCATCGAAGTGTTTATTGATTTGAAGGACCAAAGTCGAATACTCTTGGAGATTTCTGGAGAATGATTTGGCAAGAAAACGTATCTTCAGTTGTCATGGTGACAACTCTTGTTGAAGGTGAAAAGGTGTGTGGAAGTATACGCATAGGTGTTTGATGTATTGAATACCATTACTCTAGGAGTGCACAAAGATTTACAACAGTATCTATACGTAGTGCATGATTAAGCTTTCATTATTCAGTGTTTATGTTACTCTTTTTTTCACCTCTAGGTTTAGTCTGTGTTTTATCGTATTCATTTTTTTTTTGCTGTATCATATGAAAAAAACAAGAGGTCAATCCTTGTCGAGGAATCTCATATATGCAGTTGATTAATAAGGTTTCATACTGGAGTAGAACAATTATAAATTTGTAATGACGACCACCTCCCTGCCAGAAATCTTTCAAAAAAACTGTGAAACCTATAATTTTGGCGAAAAACTTAAAGATCTGGTCTTCAAAATCATGAATTCAGTTTTTCTTTTAGGTGTGTGGTATTAAGGAATATATTTTTTAACATTATATGCATTAACACCTATGCATCCATTTTCGCCCTGCCCTAGAGTCAAAACCCATACTCCAGGGGACATGAAAATTAAAATTTCAGTAGAGGACTCCCTGGTAAACATAATAATAAGTCCTGAACCCCTGACCCAGGGGCCATGAATTTCACGTTTTTTTTGCCAACATTTTTGGGAGTAAAGAGGAAGATTTTTAAATATATAAAACGTTTCTACTATATGGCCACATTGGCCCCAGCCTAGAACCTCAACGCCTGAAACAGGGGCCATAAATTTCACAATTCAGGTAGAGGGCCTCATGGACATTATAACCAGGCAATCAGTTCTTAACAAATGTATACGGGAGTAGAGAAGATTTTCTAAGATATAAAATATTTTTACTATATGGCCATATTGGCCCCACCCTAGAGCCTGAACGCCTGACACAGGGGTCATGAATTTCACGGTTTTGGTAGAGGGCTTCGTGGACATCATAACTATGCAACCAGTTTTTTTCTCACATGTGTTGGAGTTGAGAAGATTTTTGAAAATTAGGCTTTGTTTTGTATATTTGGCCCCACATGTGGCGCCCCAGGGGTGGTAGAGCAATGAATTTCACAATTTAGATTCCTCTTACCATAGAGATGTCTCACATCAAAAATGGTAACAATCATCTATGTAGTTTTTATGAAGAAGTTAAAAATGTAAATTTGTTAACGCACGACGCACGTCGCAGGACGACAGACGAAAACGGATAGCAAAAGATCACCTGAGTTTACTCAGGTGACCTAAAAACAGTTTAAAATGTTCAATACAAATTCCATCATTTTTTTAATAAGGTCAAGTGCAATAAATACTGGCCGGATAAGGACAACCCTGTGCTCTACGGTCCAATGCAGGTCACTCTTATGGAAGAAAAAGAATACGCGTGTTTCACAACTCGCCAACTTTCAGTGCTCCACAAAAAGGTAACCTTCGTTTTGTCCATTCAAAAAAAAAGCCATAAACCTCAATAAATATTTAATGTATATGTACAATCGTTTATTTACTCTATTGCATTAAAACTATCAAATGAATATCAGTGTTCCGATTATCTGCTTTTGATAACAATACACGTACAACTATTTTGTGTTGCGAATAATAACTGAACGCTTTTTAAAGGTGACGGAATAACAAATGTGTATATGTCACTAAGACATATTTCAATTATACGAAATAACTTTTAATATGGACTGTCCGTTCAAAATTTAAAAAATAAGATGGTTAGCCTGATACTTAAATTTCCTAAGTCATCAAATTCTGTTTATATTTAAATCTTTGAACATAAATTTGAGATAGATTAGTCAATATGAGAGTTCTAATTTTTTGAAAACATTTTTCATCAATGACCATCAACTTTGGTGGCTGGTTTAATCTTTTAAACATTTTTCGGGTTTTTTTTTTAGCTCAAATGTACACGTGTAGTAACACAGTATCACTACACTGCCTGGCCGGATCACGGGGTTCCAGAGCCGCTGGGTTTGCTAACATTCCATAATCACGTCATTAATACATCAGCCAACAATAGTCAAAGTCCAACAATCGTACATTGCAGGTAATTTAATGCTACTTCTTTTTGCTTTGAGTTTTTAAAAAGTACATTCTTAGACAAGGACGCAGTGTGTTAGTTAGGTAAGTATATGTCCATCTTCAATTTGACAATTAAAAAACAGATACTGAATAATAACAATCCGTGGGATACTGCATGGTGGATATCAAGTGTTCTCTCAAACTAATCATAATGTCTCACAACAACTACGATGTATTGCACTAAATGTACTATACAAGTTCCTTACAATGTCCCTTGTTTGTGTATATTTTTCTCATGAGTGTAAAAATGTACATCATATCATCAGATAAGAAACTAAAGAAATGTGCCAACAGCCCATTTACTTTATCTTCTCAGCGCTGGTATAGGACGGACAGGTACATATATAGCATTAGATGCGCTCTTTCAAACTGGCAAGAGCACTGGAAAAGTGAATGTTGCTGAATTTGTGGCGAAAATGAGACAAAACAGAGTCTCAATGATACAAACATATGTAAGTTGCAGATTATTAAATTCCATTATTACTGTATAAAAAAGGACAGAATTTGGTGGTATTTTATATTTTATGATATAATAAAATATTATTTTTGACGGTTTGTTATTGTCATTTTTCGTTACAATATGTTACCATAAAAGTTTATTTTTAAGGAGCAATATATTACGGTATACCTTGCCTTGAACGAAAGTTTTAAAGCACCCATCAAAGCGGATACTATGATTGAATTTCTTAACAAAGCAGAGAAAGCGAGGAAAAATATCCCGGTCAATCAAAACCCACTTCACGATGAATTTCAGGTTTGCAGTGAACACTCAACAATAAAAAAAAATCACTGATATTCTTATAATTTAAAACAAAAATGCCCTTTTTTAATTTGGGAAGTATGAGAATAACTGAAAGTATTAAAAAAGTAGTCAAGAACAAAAAATGTGAAAACGTAATATCTCTTGCTAACTTATTTACAGCTTCTGTTAAAAACTCGTCAAAATTATTCTAAGGTAGATGATTACAATTCTGCAACACTTGATTCTGGAGATGAAATTTTGCCTCGTAAGTACGATTTGTTCAAATTCAATACATAAAATTTCACATTATTTCTCTGTTGTCATAACAAATATATACAAATTTTTCTGTGGTTTTAAAAACAGCAAATTAAATTTTATATTTTTGGAGGTATATGCTACTGTGGAATCATTTTTAATCGTGGGGGTCAATGTTCGTGTGTAGCCAACATTTTCCCGGTTAATGGGGATGTAATTTCGTTTGTAGTGTAATCAGGAAAATTTGAATCAATATTAAACAAATAATTGTATATAGATCTGTGGGTATGTAAATTCGTGGGCAAGGGGTACCCACGAGAGCCGCAAACAATGATGATTCCACAGTATATAAAGTATTCTTTTAATATTACAAAGGTACGCATCTGAACAATCTCATTACTAACATTTTGTGTTCCTTGCATTTCAGTGAAGAAATACGGTCTTTATCTCTCACCTAGCACATCAACACGAAACAATTACATCAATGCAATAACAGTGCCGGTAATCCTTTAGCATATTTCATTATACAAAGCAATTCAATCGGATCATTTTATCATTTGTAATCTAATACATGGGATATGAGTTGTGGAATCATTGCAGATTACTTGATTTTTCTCAACAACGGAATGATAAAAGGTTTAACAGCATTATAATTTGAAAATTCTGGAAATTTTTCCCACATCAGAAAAAAAGAAATTTCTGACTTTTTCTTTTCTTTTCTTGCATCACTAGTATTCTCAAAGAGGCTAAAAAAAATGGATGTGTTTTTTAATATTATCAATATGCATATCGATATCTGTTTATGGTCATGGAGCCAATAGGCAAAAAAAGAAAATTATGAAAGTTGAAATAAAATACTGATTTCAAAAACGTTTCACGTTTGTAAGATTTGAAATGATGTTCAGATCAAATCTTCAGACTTTACCACATGGACGTAACTATTTTTTTCCTTTTTCAGTCATTTACCAATCTTCAGCATTTTATTGTGACAAGATATCCATTGGAAAAGAACGCTTTGAATCTTCTACGTCTGTTGAGTGACCACGAGTCTGATACAGTCATCTCTATGCAACCACTGTCTGATATCAAATCGGTATGCAATATATTCCTTAAGGAATAACAAAACATTTGTGTCACAACCAAGCTTCATTATAATATAGAATTTTCCCTTTTTGTGTTTAACTACAGGTGCCAAATATTAGTCCATGATATATAAATGTATACAATTTACGTAAAACTGATAAAAAAAAAATATGGTACACGCTTTTAAATTGGTGGCCAAAATAGTATTTACTTAAAAAGGTATACATTGAGCAAAAAACAGATGACTAAATATAAACATAAGAAAGCAAAAACTTTTTTTCATCATCAAATTCATGTTAAATTGGAGTGATTTGTTATGTTTAATGACATATGTGGTTGCATCGTTCACATGTTCTTGTGCCTTGCTTTAAACATAATTTTTTGAAATCTAATTAATATATTAAGGCCAAGGCGTGGTTACCTACAGTATCATCATCCTTAAAGATTCCGCCGTTTACAGTACATCATCGATCGAAATCTCAGACTGATGTCATAACTCACGAGATCCAAATTGCCCATGACACTGTACGTTGAATACTTTTCATTATTTATGAAAAATGTAAAACATAATAAAAATAATAATGATAATAAAGATAATAATAATAAAATATTAAGAAATACAGTTAGCAGAAATATATATAATTCAATCTTTTTTTTAATTTTCGCTGACTTAGGCGGAAATACGTAAAGTGATGATTGTTGAACCTGAAGTTGAAATACAGTGTTCTGGAAGTTCTGTTGACACGTCCCAGCTTAGAAGTTTGGTATCGACGGTCCTTCATTTAAAAACAAAACAACCAATAACTATTTTGAGCAGGTAAGAATCTTTGCCACACATGCAAAATGATTTAAGTTTTTTTCTTCTCTATATAAATCAATATAAAGTACTCAACATACAAATATCTGTATCTTTATATTCTATACGAGTACCAATGGTAAACAGAAATATATCCAAATAAGTGCACTAATAGAGGATTTATCTCTAAAGCAGTTAATGTACATTTTCTTTTTTAATAAATCACATCTCAACTTTCTTTACTTAATGAGTTTTCATCATTTTCAGTAACGGTACCTCCCTGTGTGGACAGTTTATCGCCGTCCATAATGTCATCCAACAGATGAACATGGATGACAGAGTGGACGTATTCACCGCCGTCAGACAGCTGCAGATAAGACGACCAGAGTTTTGTGCCAGATTTGTAAGTTTTATTTAAAAAGCAGCACGTGCATGTTGGATTTCTTTTGGAAATCGAAATGCTATTTCCGCATAATATTATCATAATTCTAGTGATTTGATAGTTTTATACAGTAAGAGATTCAAAAATTAGAAAATTTATACATGTATATAAATAAGAAAAAAGGTTGTCAAGAGTAATCTTAAAACCAGCCAAATGAATCTCAAGGAATGCATCTCTCAAATAATCTTTACTTTCTTTTTCATAGATATTGATTTAAGAGACACATAATTTTTTTTTATTATGCATATGTTTAATTCTGACCACGGAAACTTTTCTTTTAATTACAGGAAGACTACGAAACAATTTATCAAGCGGTTATGAACCACTACCAAAATTCATCAGAAAACATATATTGCAACCAATAATAATGCTTACGCATTTAATCATAGTAATTGGAAATGTACACCAAAAAACCAAACAATTTATTTAGAATTTATTTAGAATGTTATTCACACAATTATATCTAATGCCTAAATGTTTTTTGTGGATTTCATTTTCTAGTCGTTCCGTATTCTTCCATTCTTACTCTCAGTTTGAAACAATCCATTGAGTCTGATGCGTACATGCGCATCTTGAATAAATCTACTTAAAAATTAAGTCTTCATTGTTCTAATATATGTATAAAGTGATGTGTATATAAAGATGAGGCATGTGCTCTTCAACATTTTTTGATATAGATGTGAAGGACATTAGCATATTCTAAAAAATGATCTTAACCAATGTTTATTAATACTTATGATTTTTATTCATCTTCAGTTGTTTTATTTTAAATCGTAATTTAAAATTTTAGTAGAATTCATGTAAAGTTAACCAATATAAAAAGTATAAATAATATATTTTTTTAATGAATTGCATTTGTACTTTTAGTGTACGTATTTTCAAAGAGCGTTTGATGGTTTTTTACAAAAATATATTTTTGAGGTAAATCCTTCCTTTTTCTTTGTCATGAAATATTTGAAAAACAGTCATTTGAAAAGAAAGGTATGTAGAAATGCTTCAATTAGTGAGATTACTCTGCAAGCATCTAATGTAGTTTCCTAGTTGTGGGAATTCATCTATGTGTACATGTATGTACATGTTCTTTTCTCTTAGCAAAATAAAATTGTGTTAAAAAAATTATTTCTTCAAACTTTATTATATCTGAAAATGTTGTGAAATTAATATATGCTCATGAAATTAATATATATTTGGATTACATGTACAAGTTCAATAATTTACGATTACATTCATACATACATTGCATAATCAAACGGGTAAAACTTGTTAAGAATAACGTACACAAAATGATAAAATTAAGTTAAACAGCACTTAAAAAAAAAGTTCCGTTGCATACATTTCATCAACCTTTTATTATACATTTATAATAATCTACAGAAGATTTAACAAAATATCGATTGTAATTCTAAAAAGACTAAATAAAGAAATGCATTATGATACAATTTACGTCCTAATAAATCATATATATGATTGTTTTTAATTGAATTAATTGACGCTTGATCACACATGTCTTAATATAAAAAAATGCTCGTTTACTATAGTAATACGGGATCAATTTATTTTGGTTTGTTTGGACGCAGTGTTACATATGTACGTTGTAGTAAGATTTCGACCTGGTCCTCCCCAACAATAAGTGGACTAAATTGTTCTTAAAGTAGTACATTTAGTTTATCAATTTGTTCATAATTTTTTTTTTATTTTATTGTTTAAATATCCAATAGAACAATATCCTATTTATTTTGTCCAAGTATCGTAGTGAACAATGCATTCGCTTCTCACCACTGGGACCCGATTTCGATCCCCTGATTGACATTGGTTGTATATGATAGAGTATGGCGGTCCCCCACTTGGACACCTGGATTCTCTTGGTACGGTACTCCGGCTGCTTCCAACACCAATGATCTCCTCGCGCTAACATCCGTGCCAACGAGAGATATTAATATATGTTATAAAACATGTTTATCAATCGTTGTAAAATAAATAAAATTTTCGGAAAAATATCAATTATTAAACAAAGAGGTTGTAACTTGCGATCGGAAGTCTGATAGATTTCATCTTAAGTGTTTTTGTTTATCAACACAAACAGCTTAAACAAAAGTCAAAAAATAGGAATCTTCATGCTCATTTCGGCACTCTGGTTCTTTAATTTTACCTTTGTTTATCACAACTGCAGCTTCCATATACATCTCTTTTAACTCTTTTTTTTATATTTCATTGGAATCAACCATGGCATTGAATACATTTATTTAGACAAACCTATTAGATAAATCGTATAACTCAGAAAATGGAACGTGTTTAACGACACTATTAAATTTAAGATAATAATTTAATGTTAGGTATACGATATTTTTGGATACAAAATAATGATAAAGTTGAACGAGAAAATATGACACATTACAGGTTAAAGCGCTTTTGGGTCAACTGCCACTAAACGCTAAAAAAAATAGTGTATCAACCGTTTTCCATTTTTTTTAATCTATTCAAGTTAAAAACCGAATAACATCAATCATATTTTGATACTACAGTTGTGCGCTTAAGTCGAGTCTGGTTTTTTTTAACAATTACACAGGTAGACAGTATAAGTAATGGAGTCAGTTCAGCTGAAAGGTTGGAAAATTAAATTCACTTTTGTTTCTAATTAGTATGTATCATTCAAAATTAGGCATTTCCTCCATGTTACTTCTATTAAGCGCCTCGGGGTGAAATGCAATTGTCTATAAGGATTGATTAATTTCTAGATGTCCACTACAGTTATATCCGAAGTTCGATAACTCAAACGTGTTGACAATCAGAAATTTCATTTCATCGCCAACAAATGAAGTTTTATATCTATCTACTGACTCTTTGGACAAAAGTAAGTGTATAATCCTCACCAACAGTTTATCATTCACACGATTTAAAAATCAAAATCTTTGTATTGACGTTTTTGAGTGTACACAGAACTGAATTTGGACGTTACCGTTAGTCAAACGAAAACATATTTCATTAAACCTTTAATGATAGAAGCTGCATACACTTAAATTTAATTTCGTTAATGTTTTGATACTGTCTTTTGTGCTGAAATACGTAAGTTTTACAGTATTCCAATGCATGAACAATTATAAGGTTTCCTCAGGCTTGAAAAATTTGGAAGCTAAAGCTACTCTAGGTATGATGAATTATACAAAAACATACATAAAATAATCATATTCTTGTTACAAATATTCCGCCATAATACATGTATATAGTCCTTTAATAAACTGAACATTTATTCTTCCCGAATCTTTATTTGTTCAATGTAGCTTCTTTGCATTTCAAAATAAAGATATAAGGTTAGAATTAATATATAATGCATTATAATGCATTATTTTCCGATTACAGGCCACCCAAAATATTTACTAAACACGGCCATCTACTGACGAACTCCACATAAGATAAACCCTTGAGAAGTTGAACTCTGGATAACTCATAACCATACAAAATGATATCTTCAAGGTATTTTGCGGGTTGACAGTTTTTTCTAGCAGTATTTAAATTAGCAATAAGTTTCATTTATTAAAACTCATTTAAATATATTAAAAGTAAATATCCGATATGGTACTCAAAAAGATATTATAATGGCTTAGTTCGAATTCGAAATCTAAACTGAATGGTAGGACAACAAAGTACTGCCTTTAAGCAAAATGGTTTCTATACTTGCAGAGTGTATCTACATTTATTGGGACATTTTAATTTAAAATGCTTGACACATGTCAGAAAAGAGGATTTGCAATTCTAAAAGCAAGTGTCAAAATTTAATTATCATTTAATAAAAAGAATTGAAATTGTTTGATGTACACCCTTTCCAAAACTGTGACTTTTACTTTCATATTCACATTTTTTCAATACAGACGCATTTTGCCGGAGAACCAAACTGACTTAACACAATGAAATTTTAACAGGAAAGAGTCAATTTAATGAGCTTTCATTCAAGAGGTCCCTCGTTGCTGAACAAAAATTAGGGCCAGAGCTATGAACCCTAACGTTAACATTACTTCCTATGGGAAATGCATTAGCTATACCCAGATAATACGTGTTTAGCTTTTAAATGTTTGGTCGACGTCACCAGATGTTTCAAAATTATATTTATCGTTAAACAACTTATATTAACAATTTCATGCCAGTGTTCTTAAAAGCAATCTGAATTTATCTCTTATCTTATCTAATGTTAATCAAAATATATGAATCATATTACCTTGCAATGTAACTAATCATAATCGTCAGATCTCGTTTTGTACAGGGAGACTTGTTGAAAGTAAATCTAAAAAAGGTGAAATAATAAATTCCGTATTGTGAAGAAAAGTCGAAACACAGAAAATATTTACCGCAGTTGTCTTAACCACGCAGTTATGAAGATTGAGGTTTTCGACGTTCCATACGAAGTTACTATATTGATTTGGATAGATACATACGGCCTTCCTACTATTCCAAACGCATTTTAATTATTTTGATGCATCTTGTTTAGAATAATTTCAGATGGTTCGTATCTTTTCTAGTTTCGGTGTCATTCTAACATTAATTACTAAGCGTCTAATGTGTGTATTTAAGGATTAATATATGAGATTTTCAGGTACAGATAAAAGTTATCAAACACTGGAATTCTTAATATTACATGTTCTGCTTTATGCAATCAACGTTAATATATTAGGTGGGTTTTATTCCTTATTATACAAAATTGATCTTTTCAGCTTACATGTTATATGGAAGATTTCAATTTTTTAAACCAGACTCAACATACCTAAGTTGAATTTTACAAATATTTCAGATAATTTTCATTTTAAAGATAATCTCAGCCAGCAAATAACAATTATAGAACATGCATTTAGTAGGAGTTTATCCATGCGCAAAAGGTATAAATTATCTAAACAGAAAATCTAGCACTAGGCAAACCTACTTGACAGCAGTATCCATGGTCTGATTTGAACCAGGATTATGGCTCTGCCAATGCGGTTGACGGTAACTATGACAATCGGGCAGCTTTTAGAGGTCTATGCACAATCTCAGCTGACGGAAAGTACACAGCAGAATGGAGAGTGGATCTAGGTAGGGTGGTCAGCATCTTTTATATCAAAATCTTTTACAGGAGAGAAAACATGGGTAAGAATGAAATGAAAAATGAAAGCCACCACACAAGTTTCATTAACTGACAAATGAAAAAAATGAAAGATTTGCATTATACTGATGCATGTAGCAACTAGCTAAATATTTAGCGAGACACTTCAAACACAATATATGCATTTTTTCATAGTTTCCAAGTATATTACCTTTTATAGAGTGATACTGCTGATTTCTGAATTATTTGCATAATATATTCTTTTTTTTAAGCAATTTTCATTATAAACATACATTATTTACTGAATTGTTAATATTCAATTAATATAAGTACAGAATGTATGTACTTAACACAATCCAGATATTTAGACTCTCACTTCTGCTAATTGTCAACGTTTATCTAAAAATACGATGTTTATAGGATTCTAAATGGTTTTTTTCCGCAATAATGATATCTAGTTTAATCCTTTCATCGAGACTTCGATCTACATTTTTTGTTATAATGTGGTATATTACAATTTTTTTTTTTAAGTTTTCTTATCTCTAACTTAGTTTAAACATTACAATAATGATACATGTACCCCTTTTAATCCATTATTTTTTGCTCCGATCCGCGATTTTTTATTTAAATAACTTTAACGTGGTATATCTCATACATTTTGACGTAATTAAGTAATAATATATACATCAACTATATAAAAAGTAATATGTAGTATCTAAAAATGTAAAAGTTTAATAGATATACATTTTTGAATATAGATCCATGGTCATTTGCCAATTAGAAGTCAGGATTTTCCCTTTTTATTTCTAACAAAACTTCAAAAGAGGGCGGCCATCTTTGTTTTAACGATACACAGACTATTATAAGCAGGGGATCATTGTACCAGAGAATCAACTCTCTGTTTTTGGACGATGCGTTATTTACTACAATGAGCGGAAACCGAATGTTACATACCCTAGCTACTATTTAAAGTATGCATACAATGAACTTTTTGAAGTTGAGGTATACGGTTAGTACATTTCTAATGTTTGACAGCTTGACATGAAGATTTTCTAAGTAACTAAATCAGAAATTCGTTTCTGATTTCATGTAATCAGGTGGCCGATAGACATGTAGGCCTCTTGCTAACTTTTCATTCGAACGTTTTATAAGAGAAAGCTAACGTCATTTCATCAAAGTTATTATGTTAATGAAAATCAAAATGTATGTTTAATTATTCCTACACTTAAAAGTCAAATTGAACGTATTTCAAGCAGTCCAATGCTCTGTATTTATGCTAATTATCAATAAGACAAAGAAATGAGAAACATACATACATGTATCTTGAAAACATAAATACTGTTTCGTTAACATAGTTTCAACAAAAGAGTTACAATACAAATATATGTTTAAGATAGCAGTGTATGTGCCTGCATACATAATTATCTATATCAATGTACATTTTTTTGACGCTTAAATTTAAATAGGATGTGATGGATACTATGAAGAAGATTGTTTGCACGTATGTCCTACAAATTGTAAGGGAAGAATCTGTGACCCTAACAGAGGTCAGTGTTTCAATTGCATTCCAGGATATCAAGATCAACAATATTTTTATTAAAACAAAACAGTGCAAACATTCAATAAGAAATCGAATCAAAATTCTAGAGAGGTGTTTCTTATTTCTCTCACAAAACATGTTGTTTCTTATTTTGAAAATATTTGCCAAATACGATATCTTTCAGACAAAAAAAAACTACATATATCAAGGAAGCAATGCATTCTTTGAATTTGAAGGTTTTGTGGTTTTTTGTTTGTTTTTTTGTTGTTTTTTTTACCATGCCTCAATATTGCTTACTGTACGCGTAGCTCTTATAAGTATGTACAGGTAAGTCTAACATATGTATGCATAGCTTCGAACATTACAACGAGCTAAAATACTTCTGTTGACTGAAATTACGTTTTGTACGACTCGTTTTTTTAAAAGGTTAAAAAAAACTTATTAAGAAAAAAAAATCGGACATAAATGTGTACCAAAATAGAACAATGCCCATTAACTTGTAAAATGTTATTTTCCACGCTTGAGCGGGATGTAACCTAGTTATTTTTATATAAAAGGTTTTGATATCAATTGCGTATATTGTAAATATATTATATATAAAGTTTCTCGTTGCACTTGTCAGTATAAATACTTAAATCCAAATACTTGTATTAGATCTTCGCTTTTAAATATCATTAATTTATCCAAAACCTATTCAGTTGTTTTCAAAATTGTAATCGTGTGCATATGACAGCTGTGTAAAAGAATGTGCAATGTCGATTAAAAAACTACTAATAACAAAAAATTGCAGCAAAAATATTTGTCTTTCATCATTGAATTTTTTTGAATTGATGAGTCCATTCATACAATGGTCATTTTATTGAGTTAACTTACCATTACAAACCAATGCTTAATCATAGAACTACGCGTACAGGAAAATTATAAATTTATGCTAAAAATTGCGGTACGCGTACACTATGAAATAATGACAACTCATGATATTCTGAGGAATTTTTCTATTTTTATTTGCAATGATATCAAACTCGAGGTCAGATAATTCTCCTAAAGTATATATCTACCTCTACATGTCCCATATTTAGTCCTAATATATAAATGGTTGTACTTCGTACAAAATAATCCTTTCAGTTTTGCAATGTAACCTTATTTATTTTATGTCAAAAAGTTCATTAAAAATCATGTTGCAAAAGCAATACAACTGTTTATACTTGTGCCAGTTTATTACCATAACGTATTGAATTGTTAAGGAAGTTTTTTACATCCATTTATCAATTCATTTCATTTAAATCTTCGACTGTTCGCAAAGCTACCTCTTCTATTTGTTAAACTGCTTTGACAAAAAATGCTGCCCATAACTGTACACTTCCGTTCCTACACTGTGCATGTGGTATTTTTGTTTTTATAAAGTTTCTTCCGTGATTTTGACTTAAAGTTTTTGACTTTATCTTTTTAAGAAACTTTAAACATTTAGATAAAGTTCCTTCCATGATCTTGTTTTAAGGTTTTTGACTCCATCTTTATCAGACATTTTAAATCTAGATCTTTTGATAGAGTTTCTTCCGTGATCTTGTCTTAAAATTTTCGACTTCATCTTTATCAGACAGTTTAAACATATAGATATAGTTTCTTCCGTGATCTTGTCTTAAAAGTTTTGACTTCATCTTTATCGGACATTTTAAATATTTTGTTCAGACATTATTTATTTAAAGAAACTAAGAAGAAGAGAGAGAGAGAGAGAGAGAGAGAGATTTCATTTGTATTTCACTAATATGTTATCGTTTAAAGTAATGCACATTGTATTAGAATCTAACAAAACATTTTCAAACCACGTACTTCACCTGTCAATCAAATCAGCCCTCGAGCTGCACCGCGTGCTCTTTTCGTGATAAAGTTGTTCAAGTCCGAAGAAAATAGAAATATGTTTGACAATAAATATTTTAGAGTGTTTTTAATGTATAATATGATTCTTACACATTCTATGTGTGAAAGTTGATTTGTGTATATACTTCGTTGTTTAAGCAGATAACTACACGTGTAAAACTCTCTCTCTTTCTCTCTCTCTCTCTCTCTCTCTTTCTCTCTCTCTCTCTCTCTCTCTTTCTCTCTCTCTGAGTGTAGATTTGTGTGCGAACAATATTGTGAAACATGAACAGATCCAATTTGTTTTTAACATCGTTCAAGTCCATTCCAGTCTTTCCCATTACCATTTCTTTTTCATCCAACGATATTTTTTAATTGAGATTGCATATCAAACTTGCAGAGAGTCGAGGATTCCCCTCCACTTTCCCCTTACCTTTCTTCGAGTTCATAGTTCATGCATTTAAAATTAACACTTTTTATCTGAAAGATTATAAAAGCTTAAGTAATGTGCTTACTTCCTGTACGACGAGGACGAAGCAAGAAACTGACAAACAAGTTAATAAAACGAAGCAAGCTACTGACAAACAAGTCGATAAAACAGGACCATCAACAGTCTCGCTTGAGGATTGAATTTCGTAAGTTCTATGGTCGATACAACGACCTTGTCGGCAAATACAATCTTCCGCTGGGTCGAATGCTGACTGATGTTGTTCATTCTCATTGTTAGACCATTATTAATCACCAAATTGTCTACAAATTTTTTCGATTGTTTATCCCGATTACCACAAAGAGCACACGGCGGGTGTAACCGGTCAGCAAAGGATGCTCACTCCTCTAAGGCACCTGGTCCTACCTCTATCTATTTGGAGGTCCATGTTGTTCTGCTTTGAATTTGTATTTCGTTTTATGGATTTTTGAGATGGTCCACGGTTGGTTATTGTCATTTTTAGACGGGGTCCCGTGAACCCGTCTATTAGTTTACTGTCAGCCGAAGTCTCAAACCGGAAGGCACGCGTAGAACACATGAATTGAGTCTACGCGTAAGAAAATAGTGCAGAAACTTTTCATGCATTTCAGTAAATATATATTATAAAAACACGCATTAATCGTTTTAAGTCCTCTCTGTATAAACCAAATTCTATAAAGAAAATAAATAAATATAGCTCTATTGATCAAAATATTCTTGCTCGGGTTCAATAGTTGTGATTTGTGGAATGAGTAACGTTACTGAATGCACAACGCCGTCGACGATTCAATTGGTGGACGAGCTCATTAATCAAGAAGAACAGTCCCGGCCGGGATTAAGTAAAATTTAGACAAAGTATCAGGCAATTGCAAAAAACCGAATTTTAACATACTAGATTGAAACAACTTATTCAAACTCTTAATTTTTGGAACATATTCGAGGAAAACGTGTACAATTACAAATTCAAACTTTAAGGACCCCGTCTTTAAGTACTCCTAGTACTTTGATATCATTTAGTGAATAACCAATGGAAGCCGTAAGGTACTTTTATTCACATGCGACTGACTCACTACACCTTGGAATAGTGTCTCAAATCAGCAAAAACTGTCTTAATTAGAAAAAATGTAATGTAGCATATTGCATCAGAAGTATATACATGTTCGTCATATAGGCGAAAATATGTACAATTTTTTATTTAAATACTTATAATTTCAAAAGTTCAATGAAATTGAAATGAAACGCATGCAAATTTAAACTTGTTATCTGCGATTTACTAGCCCGAAACTCATGCACAGACACCGGTATGTTTTTACAACACAGGTAGATTTACTTCTCGCGTAAATATGCAGGGCGTCGCGTTTAACATTTCGACGTCTTGTTGAAAATCGAACAGTTTTCAGCATAAATTTTATGATAGACATGTTTAAGTCACATATATAAGTTATTTACCATTTGATTTGATAAATTCAAGGTTTTTTAAAATGTTTTGTGCTGTGCATGTTTGAAAACGGCATATTTCGGCCAATAACTCCCCTTGAGTGAGTGGTACTTACTCACGTCAGAACTTTGAGTGAATAAAAATATCAAACATGCTATATAAAGAACTTCCTGTTTCACAAAGGCTGTTTTCCTGAATGTATACCGATCCAAAGACATGGAATTATAATTCAGTCAATGTATGTATATTATTAATTTAATATCGTAATGATAGTGTAAGGTTTTCAACACTGATCATTCATTGATTTTACTTTACATAAGGTACATCTTATCTTTTTTTATATGTTTTACAATATCCCATTTGATATAAAATTAATTAAATTGTTATACCCCTGTTAAACAGTTACTATATAACTCTATACGAAAAAAGTCCAGCATTTTGTCTGTTGGACTGGAACTGTTAGATTGGAACTGTTAAAATTGACCGTTAAAAAAGACTGTTGACCGATGCCATTCCGTTAAAACGTGTTATTGATTAGAAGGGGTATAACGAAACAGTTGTTGACACTGTCTCGGGCAACAGTTGATCTGTCGGACCGGCTCGCAAACTGTTGCCCGCGGCCTTCGACCTAAGGCAACAGTTTGCGAGCCGGTCCGATATATCAACTGTTGCCCTCAACCCCAGTCAACAACTGTATACTGTACCCTTTTAGATGAAAACGACGTCAGTATAATAGTATTTGTTTGCTTTGTGTTTTCTGTACATAGTATACACAAACATAGAGACTTATTTGTAGTAGTAAGGATGTGAAAATGACATATATCCTGTTAAGAAAAAATATAAGACAGAATTAGAATGAATACTAAAAAAAACGTGAAAGATCCCAGTCATTCTGAAGGAAGACTTGACCGTGTCCAGACACTTTTACCTCTGGCTCAGAGACGTCCATTAAAAATATCGGACGAACATGGCTAATTATAAGCTCTTCATTTAATAATTATGCTTTAATGACAAAACTATTTTAAAATATTATCTAATTATACATTAGGTAATAAAGTAATGAACGTAATTAATTGAAATATTAGAAGAAGCTCATGCCAACTTTCTTGAACCTTGGCAAAATACATTTTCTATTCATCAAAATCTTTAAAAATGTGTCTACAATTATATATTTCTATTATCATTCCATAGAAAAATTCAGAGTCTAGCGTGCTGCAATGTTTAATTTTACTTACACTTAAAAGTCAAATTGAACGTATTTCAAGCAGTTCAATGCTTTGTATTTATGCTAATTATCAATAAGACAAAGAAATGAGAAACATACATACATGTATCTTGAAAATATAAATACTGTTTCGTTAACATAGTTTCAACAGAAGAGTTACAATACAAATATATGTTTAAGATAACAGTGTATGTGCCTGCATACCTACTTATTTATATCAATGTACATTTATTTGACGCTTAAATTTAAATAGGATGTGATGGATAATATGAAGACGATTGTTTGCACGTATGTCCTACGAATTGTAAGGCTAGAATTTGTGACCCTAACAGAGGTCAGTTTTTCAATTGCATTCCATGATATCAAGATCAACAATATTTTTATTAAAACAAAACATTGCAAACATTCAATAAGAAATCGAATCAAAATTCTAGAGAGGTGTTTCTCATTTCTCTCACAAAACATGTTGTTTCTTGTTTTGAAAATATTTCCCAAATACGGTATCTTTCAGACAAAAAAACATATATCAAGGAAGCAAATGCATTCTTTGAATTTGAAGGTTTTGTGAGGTTTTTTGTTTTTGTTTTTGTTGTTGTTTTTTTACCATGCCTAAATATTGCTTACTGTACGCGTAGCTCTTATAAGTATGAACGGGTAAGTCTGATTTGAAGATGAACATCTATCTACATAGCTTCGAACATTACAACGAGCTAAAATACTTCTGTTGACTGAAATTACGTTTTGTACGACTCGTTTTTTTAAAAGGTTAAAAAGCTTATTAAGAAAAAAAAAATCGGACATAAATGTGTATAAAAAAACACAATGCCCATTAACTTGTAAAATTTGATTTTCCACGCGTGCGCGGGATGTAACCTAGTTATTTTTATATAAAAGGTTTTGATATCAATTGCGTATATTGTAAATATATCATATATAAAGTTTCTCGTTGCACTGGTCAATATAAATACTTGAATCCAAATACTTGTACTAGAACTCCGCTTTTAAATATCATTAATTTATCCAAAACCTATTTAGTCGTTTCAAAATTGCAATCGTGTACATATGACAGCTGTGTAAAAGAATGTGCAAGGTCGATTAAATAACTTCTAATTACAAAAAATTGCAGCAAAAAATTTTTGTTTTTCATCATTGAATTTTTTTGAATTGATGAGTCCATTCATACAATTGTCATTTTATTGAGTTAACTTACCTTTAAAAACCAATGCTTAATCATAGAACTACGCGAACAGTGAAATTATAAATTTATGCTTAAAATTGCGGTACGCATACACTATGAACTAATGACAATTCATGATATTCTGAGGAATTTTTCTATTTTTATTTGCAATGATATCAAACTCGAGGTCAGATAATTCTCCTAAAGTATATATCTACCTCTACATGTCCCCTATTTAGTCCTAATATATAAATGGTTGTACTTCGTACAAAATAATCATTTCAGTTTTGCAATGTAACCTTATATATTGAATGTCAAAAAGTTCATTAAAAATCATGTTGCAAAAGCAATACAACTGTTTATACTTGTGCCAGTTTATTACCATAACGTATTGAATTGTTAAGGAAGTTTTTTACATCCATTTATCAATTCATTTCATTAAAATCTTCGACTGTTCGCAAAGCTACCTCTTCTATTTGTTAAACTGCTTCGACAAAAAATGCTGCCCATAACTGTACACTTCCGTTCCTACACTGTGCATGTGGTATATTTGTTTTTATAGAGGAATCGTAGAATCAGTGGATCGGTTTATAAAGTTTCTTTCGTGATTTTGACTTAAAGTTTTTGACTTTATCTTTTTAAGAAACTTTAAACATTTAGATAAAGTTCCTTCCATGATCTTGTTTTAAGGTTTTTGACTCCATCTTTATCAGACATTTAAAATCTAGATCTTTTAATAGAGTTTCTTCCGTGATCTTGTCTTAAAATTTTCGACTTCATCTTTATCAGACAATTTAAACATATAGATATAGTTTCTTCCGTGATCTTGTCTTAAAAGGTTTGACTTCATCTTTATCGGACATTTTAAATATTTTGTTCAGACATTATTTATTTGAAGAAACTAAGAAGAAGAAGAAGAAGAAGAAGAAGAACAAGAGAGAGAGAGAGAGAGAGAGAGAGAGAGAGAGAGAGAGAGAGAGAGAGAGAGAGAGAGATTTCATTTGTATTTCACTAATATGTTATCGTTTAAAGTAATGCACATTGTATTAGAATCTAACAAAACATTTTCAAACCACGTACTACACATGTCAATCAAATCAGCCCTCGAGCTGCACCGCGTGCTCTTTTCGTGATAAAGTTGTTCAAGTCCGAAGAAAATAGAAATATGTTTGACAATAAATATTTTAGAGTGTTTTTAATGTATAATATGATTCTTACACATTCTATGTGTGAAAGTTGATTTGTGTATATACTTCGTTGTTTAAGCAGATAACTACACGTGTAAACCCCCCCCCCTTTCTCTCTCTCTCTCTTTCTCTCTCTCTCTGAGTGTAGATTTGTGTGCGAACAATATTGTGAAACATGAACAGATCCAATTTGTTTTTAACATCGTTCAGGTCCAGTCCAGTCTTTCCCATTACCATTTCTTTTTCATCCAACGATATTTTTTAATTGAGATTGCATATCAAACTTGCAGAGAGTCGAGGACTCCCCTCCACTTTTCCCTTACCTTTCTTCGAGTTCATTGTTCATGCATTTAAAATTAACACTTTTTATCTGAAAGATTTTAAAAGCTTAAGTAATGTGCTTACTTCCTGTACGACGAAGACGAAGCAAGAAACTGACAAACAAGTTAATAAAACGAAGCAATCTACTGACAAACAAGTTGATAAAACAGGACCATCAACAGTCTCGCTTGAGGCTTGAATTTCTTAAGTTCTATGGTCGATACAACGACCTTGTCGGCATATACAATCTTCCGCTGGGTCGAATGCTGACTGATGTTGTTCATTCTCATTGTTAGACCATTATTAATCACCAAATTGTCTACAAATTTTTTCGATTGTTTATCCCGATTACCACAAAGAGCACACGGCGGGTGTAACCGGTCAGCAAAGGATGCTCACTCCTCCAAGGCACCTGATCCTACCTCTATCTATTTGGAGGTCCATGTTGTTCTGCTTTGAATTTGTATTTCGTTTTATGGATTTTTGAGATGGTCCACGGTTGGTTATTGTCATTTTTAGACGGGGTCCCGTGAACCCGTCTATTAGTTTACTGTCGGCCGAAGTCTCAAACCGGAAGGCACGCGTAGAACACATGAATTGAGTCTATGCGTAAGAAAATAGTGCAGAAACTCTTCATGCATTTCAGTAAATATATATTATAAAAACACGCATTAATCGTTTTAAGTCCTCTCTGTATAAACCAAATTCTATAAAGAAAATAAATAAATATAGCTTTATTGATCAAAATATTCTTGCTCGGGTTCAATAGTTGTGATTTGTGGAATGAGTAACGTTACTGAATGCACAACGCCGTCGACGATTCAATTGGTGAACGAGCTCATTAATCAAGAAGAACAGTCCAGGCCGGGATTAAGTAAAATTTAGACAAAGTATCAGGCAATTGCAAATAACCGAATTTTAACATACTAGATTGAAACAACTTATTCAAACTCTGGCACAGGATGAATGACCATCTTTAAGTCCTCCTTAAAGATAGCTTAAAGGTGTTTAAAGGTAGCTTAAAGACGATCTTTAAGCCACCTTTAAGCTACCTTTAAGCTATATGTATTGCTTAAAGGTGGCTTAAAGAAAGCGTAAAGATGGCTTAAAGGCAGCTTAAAGACTATCTTTAAGCCACCTTTAAGCCACCTTTAAGGACAACTTATAGGTCCTTAATGTCCAAACTTCTTTAAGCCACCTTTAAGCCACCTTTAAGCTACCTTTAAGCCACCTTTAAGCCATTAAGAAAATTTTAATTCAATATTGTGCTTAATTTCCAACAAAATGTATTAACTTTATGAAAGAAAAGGTATTAAAACGGTTTTTGTTCTAGAAAGAAAAATGAAAAAAAAAAACACCAAAAAAAAAACGACCACGGTGAGAATTGAACCCGGGACCCTTAGTTTACTAGCATCACCACACATCCTCTGCGCCACGGCAACTTACCTATTTATAAGCGTTTTTATATCCTATATATCAGTGGATATTGAATCACTGTATTGAATGTGTTTACTTGAAAAGATTTTGACAAACCGTTCAGTTTGTAACAATCAATTATATCTAATTTATAAATTACATGCAGGCATGTATTTAGAATGAAATACGGAGCTTGGTCTTCAGTGAACAAAAATATATTATACCTAAATGGAAACCGTTAGGTTCACTATAGTAGGCTTTCTTAGTTAATAAATTTAAACCGAGTAGATATACGTAATTCATCTAATTTATAGCTATAAAAATGTAAGAAAGAAAATGAAATCATTTCTTTTATTAAATGCATTGATACTATTAGGGTACCGGTATTTGTTCAATTTCCCACAATTTCCCGGTTTTCATGATCGCGGCGCCGTTCCAATATGTTTAAATATTTACATGTAATTGTATGTGCATGATTTTTAAACTATCAATTCTATAACAAACAAAATTACCAATTACCAGTGACGTATTTACTGCATGTGGCAATTGCAAATGACTTGTACATACAATTGTATGATGTGCAAGGCCGGGTATATTTGACATATTTACCCTTATACATATATTTAAATAATCAACCCCTATTTATGATCACCGGTACATTAATTAATTAGCCTCAAGATTTTACTCTTACATACATGTATCGTTAATTTGTAGACGTAACATATTTAAAACCCAGAGCTAGGAAATAATACTTTGAAAATGAATTACAAATGTAAATTAACTTTTATTCACTAGACTTTTCGTATACTCGTACATACTAAGATTCAACGCCTTTAGAAACCCTGACGTGCACCTGGGCACACGACACACCTGTTGTGTACATCTTGTATATTCTGTGTTAGTTCCAGGGGTTTTCTTGAGTTGGACAAACAATAGACTTTAATTAGATATACACAAACATGCACCTGGGCACACGACACAACTGTTGTGTATATCTTGTATATTCTGTGTTAGTTCCAGGGGTTTTCTTAAGTTGGACAAACAATAGACTCTAATTAGATATACACAAACGAACAAAACTATGTCTAGACAAACAAAGCAGTAATATCCTGCCCGATATAACAAAGGCAGTTGAGAGTCTTTTCATCTTTAACATGTATCTAGCAGATCTAGAGTTAGAAATAATGAAAATTGAAAAAAAAAACAAACAAACCTTAAACCGATTAACAAATTAAATCATGCATTTTTGGTTCATTATCTTTATTTTGTTTAATAAATAACCAGATGAACTGAGAGAGAGAGAGAGAGAGAGAGAGAGAGAGAGGGAGAGAGATTTTTTTCACCGATTAATTTATAATAGGAAACAAACACACTTTAATTAGTTTTATGCACATATTAAGATACAGAGACTGCGCTCATCCCTACAATAATTTTGAA
This sequence comes from Magallana gigas, assembly GCF_902806645.1. Classification (NCBI taxonomy): domain Eukaryota; kingdom Metazoa; phylum Mollusca; class Bivalvia; order Ostreida; family Ostreidae; genus Magallana; species Magallana gigas. The sequence continues at coordinate 60,609,370 of NC_047560.1, forward strand.
ACCCCCAAAAAATTATAAAGAATTTTATAACGGCAATCTGTGTCCATCGGAGCGGTGCTGATGATAGCGATCTGTGTTTAATGGAGCGACGATTAAAACCGCCTGGAACCCCCCCCCCCTTCCTTGGAAATTATATTATCACTCGGATGACCCCCTCCCATCTCTATAAAAGAGCTTTTGCATTTAATATATGTTTTTATTGTTCAGCTTGATCAATATTGACTTAAAGGCCACTTAAAGACAGTGTAAAGGCAGTGTAAAGAGAGCGTAAATGCCACTTAAAGATGCTTAAAGGTGGCTTAAAGGTAGCTTAAAGAAGTTTGGACATTAAGGACCTATAAGCACTTGCTTAAAGGTGACTTAAAGGCGGCTTAAAGGTTGTATAGCCTTTAAGCTCCTTTAAGTCACCTTTAAGCCACCTTTAAGGACTTGCTTAAAGATGGTTTTTCGCCCTGTGTGGAACATATTCAAACTTTAAGGAAGCCATAAGGTACTTGTATTCACATGTGACTGACTCACTACACCTTTGAATAGTGTCTCAAATCATCAAAAACTGTCTTAATTAGAAAAAATGTAATGTATGTCAAATGTTAATTTGAGTTTTCCTGTTTTATTTTTCATTATTAGGAAGTAAATTGTATATGGAGGCAAATGATACAATGAATTTAAAGTAAATCCACCCTCCTGTGATGTCATACATTTTACATAAACCACAAATTCATTAAAATTCTTGCAAGTAGATTTGTATTTTTTAAGTTATTATAGGTGCACATCAAAAACTCAAATCATTGTTTACTTGGAGATATTTAATAAGCGTTTTTCATCCTTATATTCGACATAATTCAATAATGACAAAGGGAAATAACTCTTTTCATTTTTTCTCTGAGTGATATATCTAAATGCTATAATTTTTCTAATGTAAACAATTTTTTCTTTTTTTAAAATTAATTTTAGTTTGCTGGCATAGTAAGCAATAAAATTTGAATAAATAAACAAGTATCCATCCACTTTTATTTAATTTTTAAACAAGGAAAAGTGTGAATTTTAGATGATAATTTCAGCCTTTGGTTTTTATTACCTTACATCCTAAATAGTATGGATACATATATATTTTATTTATATTTTGATGAAATTCAAGTCCAATAAGTTAAAAAAAGTTAAGTTTTTTAACTTTGAACCCATGATTTTATAAGTACGGAGTTACCTTAAAAGAGACTCTTTGACTAAATATAGTTTTTTTAAGCAACATAATGTTGGCAATAAAAGCGGACGGTATAAACATTCTGATTTAACTATTTTTTTTTATATGAGTGAAAAAACAAGCATTTTTATATGAAAATACCGTCGTAATATTTATATTGTAATTTTTTTTTTAAAAATCCGTTTCTTTCTAGAGATTTGAATGACATGATGGCATCATTATTCTTGGTTCTAATATGCTTGTTTGTCCAGTGCTATGCTAAAGGTAAGTAGTTTTATTTAATTAATCTTTAATATCTATCGGTATACCTTTCATCCTATTTTTTTTATATTCAATATTTTTATATCAAATGTATCATTTAAATTCATAGTTACATGATGAACCCCCTTTTTATCATTATTTACAATCTTTTGTTTTATGATTGCTCAGTACACCTTGAAATTTTTTTTCAGTAGAGATTTAATAATTGGTTTATGTAGGAGCCGGTCAAATTTGTATGTAAATTAATAATAAATGTGCATTGTATGTGATTGTTTTAACCATTACCAAACCTATGAAAAAACTCTAGGGGACAAAATAGCAAAATACGTTTTAGAATGAGCAAGAAAACATGGTTTTTTGTTTGTTTGTTTGTTTGTTTTTGTTTTTGTTTGTTTTTTTTTTTACTTAAAAGTAGGAACCTTATAAATACAGTGGTAACAACGTTATTGTTGACAAACCAATCGTGTTAAGTAGTTCCTGTAACGTGGGTGATCGTTCGTGTAACGTGCAGGATCGTGCGTGTATCAGGAAAAATAGTTTGCGTTTTTTACCGTGCGTGTTCTTGCGTGATCGTGCGGTTTTTTCGTTTTGTACCCTTTTTTACGGAATGTCGGGATTTATTCTTAAAACAACTACAAGTAGTTTTTGTAAAACAATGTGAATTTTAAACTTTTTTTATGAAAGAACATTGACAGTTGTTAATATTCATTCTCTCTTTCGTTGTTAAATACATTTATCAAGTATTTCCACAGCTCATTCAGTCCATTGTTCGGTCGAGTTAGTTTTGCATAATGTTATAGTCAGCCTATATCAATCATCCATTGTGTCTTGACACATAATTTTAATCATATTAGCAAGACCGACACATTGAATGAAAGCGGTCAAGCTTACCAACTCCCCGTTTTAAACTAAACGATTATCTCCAACGTTTTTCTTTCAAATGAGAATACGATACGCATTCCTATCTGGTACATAGTGTAAACATTTGTTTAAAATACATTTTTTATAGACGCTTTAAAATTTAGAATAAATAGAAATGAATCAATTATGTACTGTAAATAATGAAAATATTCAATGTGTAAAATCGGAACAAGGTAACAAATTTACCTCTAACCCGCATAATCAAATCGTACGTAAGGGAACTGTATTACATCAACTCGTATGTAAATAATTTTGTAAAGTTGATGCATTATCTGCATTTCATTAACACTTAAGTTATTATTCGTTATGGACACAAAAAAATTAATTTGTGTATGAATCATATTTTTTTTGTATGGATGTGTAAATTGTTTACTCGTAAAATAAAAAAAACAGTGCATAGCTCCTGTACATGCCGCTTTTCAATAAAACACAAACATAAAGCGATACAAATTAAAGCAATACGTTTTCTTAATTCTAGTCTTAAAAATTAGATTTGATTTTGCGTGTTTAATGGTGTAGAATCGTTCGGTTGCGTGTTTAATCCTTTTTGTTCGTTTATCGTGAAAATTCAGTAAGTTAGTAATCGTCCTTGTATCGTGCGTGATCGTTCGTGTATCAGAATCGTGCGTGTCGTTTGTAAACAACAACGTTGCTACCACTGTATATCGAAAGTTTCACAGAATGAATGATCATCTTTAGGTTCTCCTTAAAATTAGCTGAAATGTGCCTAATGACAGCTTAAATAGATCTTTCAGCCACCTTTAGGCTATATATGCTGGATAAAATTGGCTTATAGGGGGCTTAAAGAAAGCGTAAAGATGGCTTAATGGTGCTTTCAGACAGCTTACAGACTATCTTTAAGCGACCTTTAAGCCCCCTTTAAGGACAACTTTTTGGTCCTTAATGTCCAAACTTCTTTACGCCATTTATTTTGCTTACTTTTTTAAAAACAAAATGTGTTAAATTTATGACAACTTAAAGAGACAGTTCAGCTAAAAACACGTTTAAATAACTTCAGAATTATACATTGTATCTCTAGGAAATAAGAAATAACCTTAATTGTGACAGTTTCAGTACACAGAAATCCCTTTTACACACCTAATCAATTTAATTATGAGCTTTCGGGAATTTAAGGGTTATACAAACCGGAATAAACTTATATCGTTTATTTGTACGACATGGATTTTGATTGACAGTAATTGACACATGCTGAAAACTACAAGCTCTTCGCCCGAATATGGTCATCATGATATTCGAGGTAAAACACACTCTCTAAACGGAACACACCATTACCTTCTCGATTATTTATAAAGGGTGTACCAATTACAGTTCATCTTAAAATGAACAGACGTAAATATGTCATAAACACCTCAAGAGACCTCACTTTATTTATAGGTTGTAGAAACTCCAATGATAAACACGCAAAATACATAATTACAAAATAATAATTATAGTTATTTTAAAAACTTTAAACAATTATTACCTGAAATAAGTACGAAAGACATACTTCCATCTACAAATATGTTCAGGAGAATCTTTGCGAGCCCTGCACGTGATTTGTTTACAGTAAATAAGCATGCATAATGGTATGGAAGGCTGAACTCCGTAACACGTTGCGATGTATATATTTATGGGTTATTAGCAATTCTGAATTTAAATAAAATAATTGGAAAAAATTTGTATAATTTTCAAAAAGTTCATATTTTTGTGATTAGTGCAACAATACCGAACCCGATCGGAAAATATTTTCAAGTCGGTTTTAATTAGATGTGCCGTATTGTCTCTTTAATCAATTAAGATCAGTTATTAAATATATTTAACCTGTATGCGAAGTATTTATTTTAAAAAAAAGCATAGTCGTACGTCTGGACAAAAGACACACCTGTTTTGTATATCCTGTCTAATCTGTGTTAGTTTCAGGAGGTTTTTTTTTAGGTTTAACATACAATAGACTTAATTATATATACACAAGCAAAGGAACGCATGTCTAGAAACATAACGCAGTGATTTTAACAAGAGAAATTTATTCCACACGAATATGTACGATAGTTAAGTAAATAATAGATACTCTGTTGCAAGTTTCAATGATTATAAGACAGAAAGGGTATTTGAAACGGTTTTTGCTCTGAAAAATGAAAATAAAAAAAGGCCCAAAACTGCTCCTTAATTCTTTTAATATATATTATAACTGACTGGGAAAAGTTAGTGTTAGGTTTGCTTGTACTAAGTTAATAAATTTAAACTGGTTAGATATACGAACATCTAATTTATACTTTGACCCGTGCGTGCACGGGTTGACATTGCATATGATATCGGACATTTACGAAATAGATACATAAACATACCGTATTGTTGACATTTACATAAGCAAGCTTTAAGCCCAAATGATGTTATTAATTTCACTAGACTTTGCTTAGTTAGAATAATCTTACTGTGTCTCAGGACAGGCCATCGTCACAGTTAAAAATACCTCCCATATACCCGTAATGTAGCAAAAAAAAATGCAGAATGGCTCATTATCTAAAAAACCACTGCTAAAATGTTCTATTCCCCTTGGTAAAATAACGAGTCGCCAATTTCTTAAAAAACCTTCCCAACTTTAATACATTATGCACGAAAAATGTTAATGTATTTAGTGTTTTTCAAAATAAAAATGAAAGACTCAAATCTTTTTACAGTTGTGAAACCCATGTAAAACAAAATCTGAATTCTATTTTCAAGAGTGTGAAGATGGGCTTTTCGGTCCTAACTGCAGCACACCATGCGGTCATTGCTTACACCAAACGTGCCATCATGTTAATGGAACCTGTTTTGGAGGATGTGATTTAGGATACAGAGGGAATGACTGCACAGAAGGTAAATGCAGCATAATGATTTAAGTATTAACAAAACGAGACATCATTACATTCTAGAATAAATGAGATCAAAACATTACCTGCACATCATTAAAAAAATATAAAAATTTTGTATCAGATATATGATTAGAAACAAACTTACAAACTTTTGAATGTTTATGTATTTAGTGTTTTTCAAAACAAAAATGAAAGAATCAAATCTTTTTACATTTGTGAAAGTCAATCACGTCAACAAAATACCCATGTAAAACAAAATCTTAATTTTTTTTTCAAGAGTGTGAGGATGGGCTTTTCGGTCCTAACTGCAGCACACCATGCGGTCATTGCTTACACCAAACGTGCCATCATGTTAATGGAACCTGTTTTGGAGGATGTGATTTAGGATACAGAGGGAATGACTGCACAGAAGGTAAATGCAGCATAATGATTTAAGTATTAACAAAACGAGACATTGCGTTCTAGAATAAAGCAAATCATAACCTAAGATCCGCATATCATTAAACAAAATATATAAATTTTGTTCAGAAATATGATTAAAAACAAACTTCCAAACTTTTGAATTTTGGTTTTGAATAAGTATAAATTGAAGATGTTTATCTTGACTTTGCATTCTCAATGGACCTATCGTATGTACATACATACTAAAATTTCAACCCTGAGCACCTGGGCACAAGACACACCTGTTGTGTATATCTTGTATATTCTTTGTTTGTTCCAGGGGTTTTCTCACGTTGAACAAACAGTGTACTTTAATTAGATATACACAAACTAATGAAACCATCTCTAGACAAACAAAGCAGCATTATCCCACCCGATGTAAAAAAGAGTCTTTTCATCTTTTAACATGTATATAGCGAACTAGAAATAAATTTAGAAATATTTAAGATTGAAAAAAAAGCATACATACGAGATTGTAAAATCCAAAATATCCAGATGATTTCCGGATTATTTTAAAGAGAGTTTCGTTGATTATTAATTAGCTAAGCTTGATTGAGCAAAAATAAAAACAAATTGGTAATCTTTAAGTACCAATTATGTTTAAAATGTATAAAACAAAAGACAATACTCTTCCGATTTCTCAGTATAAAAGCCCAAAAATTCGAATCTATTATTTTAATATAGTAGAATAGATTTGTATAGTGTGCGGGTAATATTAGTCGAAATGTGTTTATAGCTTCATCGTCAATTGTTACAGTTGTAATAAGAATTGTTTTCATTGAAAATGGTTGCAAACAAGAATGAAAAAATAAATTTTGTCAATTTATCACTGTTAAGCTATTTATTGCAAGTTAACCTTAAAACATGAATATGTTTCGGTTAAAAAACTCAAGTGAAACATGTTTAACTTTGATTTTTTTTATTTTTTTTATCTATAAGAAAGGATTTGGTTTGATTGCTTATTTTTAGAAAAAAAAATGTGATAAATTTTCAGAAGTTGAATCTAGAATATACGTTTTAATATACAGAATTTGTTTGGAGTAAAGATAATGTGATGTTTCATTAAACAAATAAAAAAAAAATAATTTCAGCACGTTTACGTGCATAAAGATACAACTGTTTAGATCATTATTTTGTTTCACATCAGAGTGCGATGCTGGACTTTATGGTAACAACTGTGAAAACTTCTGCGGTTATTGCTTTGAAATAGGAAAATGTCATCATGTGTATGGAAACTGTTCTAAAGGATGTCAACCGGGGTACAGTGGGATTGATTGCAAAACAGGTTAATCCATATTTTCAAAGATGTTATCAATGTAATACGTTTTATAAAGTTTATTCTTTAACAAGTATTCAAAATAAAGGCAATTTAACATTTTGTAGTTTTCTCATAAAGGAATTATAACATTAAAATAGTTTATTAATGAGTGAAAATTGTGAAAATTAAACAAAATATTTTTTAAAGATGACAAAAAACAACAACAATCACGAAATACCCCCCCCCTCCCGTAAAAAAATTTAAAACTCACAGCTTTAAAATGACGTACGTACTTTTTGCAATTAATTTTTTTTTACAACGTGTAAGGAAGGTTTCTTTGGTGTTAGCTGTAGTGAACAATGTGGGCATTGCTTAAGAAACAAACATTGTAATCATGAAACTGGATCTTGTTCTGAAGGATGTAAGCCAAGATACAAAAGAAATAACTGTAAAGAAAGTAAAGACATTAGTTTAAATGTTAACTACCATAATATCAGATTGATACGTGGGTAGGTTAAGAAAGCATAGGGACAATTTCGCGTCTTATTTTGACTGCTCTATGTATAATCGTAATATCAAATGACGTTTTGAAAATTATACCAAAAACTTAATATTTTCTGATTTAATAGATATCACTGCAATACAATCGGGTAGAAGATAAATGCCAGCTGCCATAAATGTCAAAGAAAGGCAAATCATCTCTGTTTTATTAAAAAAACTACTGCTAAAATGTTCTATTCCCCTTGGTAAAATAGACAGTCGCCTTCCCAACTTTAATACATTATACACGAAGAATGTTTATGTATTTAGTGTTTTTCAAAACAAAAATGAAAGAATGAAATTTTTACGGTTGTAAAAGTCAATCACGTCAATATAAAACCCATGTAAAACAAAATCTTAATTTTATTTTCAAGAGTGTGAAGATGGGCTTTTCGGTCCTAACTGCAACACATCATGCGGTCATTGTTTAAATAACCAAACGTGCCATCGTGTTAATGGAATCTGTTCTGGAGGATGTGATTTAGGATACAGAGGGAATGACTGCACAGAAGGTAAATGCAACATAATGATTTAAGTATAAACAAAACGAGACATTACATTCTAGAATAAATGAGATCAAAACCTTACCTGCACATCATTAAAAAAACAGTGGGTCAGAAATATGATTAAAAACAAACTTCTAAACTTTTGAATGTTTATGTATAAACAAAAATGGAAGAATCAAATCTTTTTACATTTGTGAAAGTCAATCACGTCAACATAAAACTCATGTACAACAAAATCTTAATTTTATTTTCAAGAGTGTGAGGATGGGCTGTTCGGTCCTAACTGCAGCACACCATGCGGTCATTGCCTAAATAACCAAACGTGCAATCATGTTAATGGAACCTGTTTTGGAGGATGCGATTTAGGATACAGAGGAAATGACTGCACAATAGGTAAATGCAACATAATGATTTAAGTATAAACAAGACGAGACATTGCATTCAAGAATAAAGCAGATTAAACCTTACCCGCACATCATTAAACATTTTTAAATTTTGTGTTAGAAATATTATTAGAAACAAACTTATAAACTTTTGAATGTTTATGTATTTAGTGTTTTTCAAAACAAAAATGAAAGAATCGAATTTTTTTACGGATGTAAAAGTCAGTATCGTCAACATAAAACCCATGTAAAACAAAATCTTAATTCCATTTTCAAGAGTGTGAAGATGGGTTTTTCGGTCCTAACTGCAGCACACCATGCGGTCATTGCTTAAATAACCAAACGTGCCATCATGTTAGTGGAATCTGTTTTGGAGGATGTGAATTAGGATACAAGGGAAATGACTGCAAAAAAGGTAAATGCAGCATAATGATTTAAGTATAAACAAAACGAGACTTTGCATTCTTGAATAAAGCAAAACATAACCCTACCCGCACATCATTAAAAAAAATATTTAAATTTTGTGTCAGAAATATGATTAGAAACAAACTATCAAACTTTTGAATTTTGGTTTTGAATAATTATAAATTGAAGAAATTTATCTTGACATTTCATTCTCGTTAAGATTAATTTATTTGTGAAATATATTAACAATTTATATATATATATATATATATATATATATATATATATATATATATATATACACACACACAATGGCTCTTAACTGTTTAGAGTGCCCAGGTGGATTTTATGGTCCAAACTGTAAGGGAAAATGCAAAGCAACTTGTAATACTTACATTTACTTTCTTTCCCCTTATGGAATTGCATTTATTTATTTGAGTGATATTGATGCATAGCACAGAAGACCCAATCACCAAATCTGGTGCGTATGAATAGAGTTTTCCTTTAGTATTTCTTGAAGAACATGACTGACTCTCCTTGCGACTTCAAGCCAGATCACGACCTGATATTATACTTACGCTGATAAATATTTTTTGCTGTAAACATATTTTTTTAACAGTAAAATGAATTACTTTCTTAGTATATCAAAAGTAAATTCATCAAATCACAGAATGAAAAATGAAATTCTCTTATAAGTTATCAAATCTCTATGCACTATCTTTGTCAGCATTTTTCGGCTGTTCTAATGGCTCGTCCGTTAATTGCACATTAATCGTTGAATAAAGCGGAGATTTTAAAAATAAATAATGTTTTTGGAAAGAAAATAAATGTAAAAAAAAACCGTAAATATAAGCATTGAATTAGTATTTTTTTCAAGATGTGTTCTTATAACTACAACGGTGTGTGCACACAAATTTTCATAACGCGCTAGCGCGCATTATTAAATTTGTATGCACACACCGTTGCAGTTATGAGACTACATCTTTAAAAAAATTATGATTCAATGCTTAAATAGCTGTGATAAAAATTCGGGAGTTTGTGAAAATGGTTGCAAGCCAGGATGGAAAGGCGACGTTTGTCAAAGCAGTAACAATCATATTGTTTAAAGCTACCCACAATTTCTTTAAAATATGTAAAATAGTAAATATTCGCTGATGTGTAAGATTTTCACAAACGCTTGTTCATTCATGCAGATTACAACTATATATATATATATATATATATATATATATATATATATATATATATATATATATATATATATATATATATATATATATATATATAGAACACACATAACAAATCATTACAGAGTGTGATAATTATTTCTACGGAGGCAATTGCAGCACTCGATGTGGGTATTGCTTCGGCAATAAGCAATGTCATCACATTGATGGAACATGCGATAACGGATGCATTGAAGGTTTTAAGGGTTCCTACTGTACTGAAGGTACCAACCGTTAATCGTTTATTTTTATGGTACATGTATTGATGATGAAAAAAAATGCATACTTTATATTGTTTTACTACATCCGACTCGTTAAAAATTAACTTTTGCTGTAATTGATACTTTAATCATATGCGACTATGAGAAGAACGTTCTTGGATTAAAATGTTTGTTATAATTTACGGAGGTTGCCTCTTTGTAAATAACGAGGTAGAGAAGTTTGAATCAAACACATTGCCATTGAGAACCTGTCAGCTGGATATCTTGATATGGATAGATCTTATCTCTTTAACGGTAAACTTCATTAGAAATATAAAGATCATTAGCATAGTTACATTAAGCTACTACTCCAGTAAATAATAAAGTATATACTGACCCTAAATGCCTGTAACTCCGTCATACTTATTTCTTCAAAAAGTTTTGAAAGAAATAAACGCTTATATTTTGACTAAATCGCAAATTACAGGTTGTCGGAGGGAGACATTTGGAAGGAACTGCAAAAAAACTTGCAGTAGCAACTGCAGAAATAGGAGTATATGTGAAAAAGATACAGGTCACTGTATTGATGGATGTGCAGCAGGATGGATGGGTGACATTTGCAACAAAAGTACATGAATCTTTAAACTCTGGTTTTGTATCAATGAATAACTTCTTTTGAGAAATCTTCAGATGAGACATCATTGAACTGTTTAATTTTGATTAAGTTTTGTTATTTTTCTATTTTAGTGAATGGAACAAACAAAAAAGTTTAATCTAATAAAATAAAATTGATTCCGGATTTTTAATTAAATATATACATGTCACTCTAGGTACCTGTATGCTAGTCAAAAAACATTATTATTGTCATACAAAATTATAGACGATCATCAAAAACTGTAAATACATGTTAACTGATATGGCTTTTTTGGTGTTTGTGAAACAAATAAGACTGTAAAATACGAGAAAAGATTCATCAAATCAATTATGACGTCATGATGGTTCTAGCACCAAACAGACAGTCTGGTATCATTTACCAGATCTTGATCATCGTGGTTTGATTGTGGGATAATTTCAAAATAGAATTTTTTTTCTCTAAAAGGTTGGCATATTGTGGAATCCGTTGTCGCCTCGAATAAATGAGATAATTCTTCTTTATTTTGTTTAGTTTTATGCATAGTAAAATAATACCAAGAAACGATAACACCTGGGCACATATTTGACATTTTACCGTATTAAATTTATAAAATCACAAATTCCCAACTAATATATGTTTATGTTGTATAGAAACACAGATCAGAAGAACGTAATAACTTTGCAGTTACGGCTTCTTGAAAAAAAGATGTAAACAATCATGTCCATCGAATTTTACTCTGTATCTTTAAAAGAAAATCTCATTGTTTTTCAAGAATGTGACGATGGACTTTTCGGTATCAACTGTAGCACACCATGCGGCCATTGCTTTGATAACCAAACCTGTCACCATATAAACGGAAGCTGTTATAGAGGGTGTGAAGTTGGATATAGGGGAATCAACTGCACGGAAGGTAAATGTAGTTTTTTTGGGGGTTTGTTTATGAACGAGACCGTTGGATTCCAGAATGAAAGAACTGGTAATGTTTCTCGCAAATAACTAAACAAAAATATTAATATTTAATTAGAATAACAATAAATATGAAAAACAATAGATAAAAATTACGGTTTCGGTACAATTAAATTCAATTACTTTTTTAGCCATTGCATCCACGTACAATTAATGTTTTATATCAGTATTAACATTTTTCATTTATCTGTATCTAGGTTATCGAATCCAATAATTGATACATACATGTATATACATGTATAAAAAAATTATAATTGGTTGTCCAATTGTATTTGTAGAGTGCACAGCTGGTTTTTATGGTCTTAACTGTGAAGAAATGTGCAACGCAACTTGTAATAGCTGTAATAAAAGGTCGGGATTTTGTGAACAAGGTTGCAAACCAGGATGGAAAGGCAACTTTTGTCAAAGTGGTACAAAACATTATTTAAAGCTTATCTACAATTTCTTTTTAAAGGTCAAGGAAGTTAATTATAATCAAAGTGACTGATTTGTAAGATTTTCACAAAAAGGACTTAATTTGGTATGGTCAAATATCTGCCCCCAAATTTAATCAATTTTTAAATGGTATCATATAAATATGATATCTTTATAAATCATTGCACTTTAATCTTGTTTTAAGTCGGCACTGCTTATTCGCTGTTTATCTATGACGTCACATAAATGACCGAATTCTCCAAATTTTGCAAACAAATGAAAATTTTCTCATTTTTACTTAATATTTTGCATTCGAAAGTATAGAGCGCAGGTCTGCTCGAGTACGATTTTTACATATGTTTTTTGTCATATAATTTTACGCATTATTCTAATATATGGCACTTGAGCAAGCCTGTGCTCAATGTTTTCTTGTCGAAAAACCATCGGAAAACACCCATATTTTGCTACAACACATCAATTTATCAAGACAAGACAATCTTCATAACGTCATTTCTACATTATGACGTCACTGTGGTGATAACCTTTTACAAACTTCTTTTCAATATGACTTCAATTATCTTCCACATCATTTTTAAAGCTTTTTATAAAACTTTAATTTTGGGGGCAAAAAATGCATAATACCGCACTTATTCCTTTGTACATTCATACAGTTTACAGCTATCTAGAAATACCTTAAAAATTACAGAGTGTGATAATTATGTCTACGGAGACAATTGCAGTTCTCGATGTGGGCATTGCTTCGGCAATAAACAATGTCATTACATTGATGGAACCTGCAAGAATGGATGCATTGAAGGTTTCAAGGGTTCCAACTGTACTGAAGGTACTAACTGTTTTTCGTTTATTGAATGATATTTATGATGAAACAAATTATGCACTTTATATTGTGAAAATTAACTTTTGGTCTGATTGATACCATTAACAAATAATATGCGACTATGAGAAGAAATTTTGTGGAGAAAATGCTACATTTTAAAAGCTTGCTACTTTGTATAAAACAAGATGGCCAATTTCGTATTAGATTTATTTTCGTGAACACCCGTTAGCAACATCTTTTGATAATATAGATAATCCTTTTCTATTTAAGGTGAAATAAGATGAAATACGTATGATATAAGATAATGTATACTGATACTAAATGCCTGTAAATCAGTCAAAACTATCTTTTAAGCTAACTGGTCACCTCAGGTTTAAAAAAAAATCATATAACTGTATTCTAATGAACAAAAGCATGTTTATGAACCAAACATCATAGAAATGAAAGGAAACCTGGGTGTTTTAAAACATACATGTTTTTTTATATATATATATATATTTTTGATATTAAGAACGCTTGTATGTTGAATCAATCAAAAATTATAGGCTGCCAGACAGGAACTTTTGGAATGAACTGCAACAAAACTTGCAGTATTAACTGCAAAAATAGGAGCATCTGTGAAAAAGATACAGGTCACTGTATTGATGGATGTGCAGCAGGATGGAAGGGTGACATTTGCAACAAAAGTATATGATTCTTTAAAATCTACTAATGTATCTATGAATAACTTCTTTTGAGATATCTTTAGATGAGACATCATTGAACAGTTTAATTTTGATCAAGTTTTGTTATTTTTTCTATTTTAGTGAATGGAACAAACAAAAAAGTTTATTCTAATAAAATAAAATTGATGCCGGATTTTTAATTAAATATATCCAAGTACCTGTATGCTAGTCAAATACATTATTATTGTCATACAAAATTATAGACGATCATTAAAAACTGTAAATACATGTTAACTAATATGGCTTTTTTGGTGTTTGTGAAACCAATAAGACTGTAAAATACGAAAAAAGATTCATCAAATCAATTATGAGGTCATAATGGTTCTAGCACCAAACAGACAGTCTGGTATCATTTACCAGATCTTGATCATCGTGGTTTGATTGTGGGATAATTTCAAAATAGATTTTTTTTCTCTAAAAGGTTGGCATATTGTGGAATCCGTTGTCGCCTCGAATAAATGAGATAATTATACTTTATTTTGTTTAGTTTAATGCATAGTAAAATAATACCAGGAAACAATAACACCTGGGCACATATTTGACATTTTACCGTATTAAATTTATAAAATCACAAATTCCCAACTAATATATGTTTATGTTGTATAGAAACACAGATCAGAAGAACGTAATAACTTTGCAGTTACGGCTTCTTGAAAAAAAAGATGCGCACAATCATGTCCATCGAATTTTACTCTGTATCTTTAAAAGAAAATCTCATTTTTTTTTTCAAGAATGTGACTATGGACTTTTCGGTATTAACTGTAGCACACCATGCGGCCATTGCTTTGATAACCAAACCTGTCACCATATAAACGGAAGCTGTTATAGAGGGTGTGAAGTTGGATATAGGGAAATCAACTGCACGGAGGGTAAATGTAGTTATTTTTTTGGGTTTGTTTATGAACGAGACCGTTGGATTCCAGAATGAAAGAACTGGTAATGTTTCTCGCAAATAACTAAACAAAAATATTAATATTTTATCAGAATTACAATTACATATGAAAAACAATAGATAAAAATTACGGGTTCGATACAATTAAATTTAATTACTTTTTGAGCCATTGCATCCACGTACAATTAATGTTTCATATCAATATTAACATTTTTCATTTATCTATATCTAGGTTATCGAATCCAATAATTGATACATACATGTATAAAAAAAAGATAACTGATTGCCCAATTGTATTTTGTAGAGTGCACAGCTGGTTTTTATGGTCTTAACTGTAAAGAAATGTGCAACGCAACTTGTAATAGCTGTAATAAAAAGTCGGGATTTTGTGAAAAAGGTTGCAAACCAGGATGGAAAGGCAACTTTTGTCAAAGTGGTACAAAACATATTATTTAAAGCTTATCTACAATTTCTTTTTAAAGGACAAGGAAGTTAATTATAATCAAAGTGACTGATTTGTAAGATTTTCACCAAAGGGACTAAATTTGGTATGGTCAAATATCTGCCCCCAAATTTAATCAATTTTTAAATGGTATCATATAAAAATGATATCTTCATAAATCATTGTACAGAGGATTCCTATCACTTTAATCTTGATTTAAGTCAGCACTGCTTATTCGCTGTTTATCAATGACGTCACATAAATGACCGAATTCTCCAAATGTTGCAAACAAATGATTTTTTTTTCAATTTTACTTAATATTTTGCATTCGAAAGTATAGAGCGCAGGTCTGCTCGAGTACGATTTTTACATACGTTTTTCGTCATATAATTGTACACAATTTTCTAAAATATGGCACTTGAGCAAGCCTGCACTCAATGTTTTCTTGTCGAAAAACCATCGGAAAACACCCATATTTTGCTACAACACATCAATTTATCAAGACAAGACAATCTTCATAATGTCATTTCTACATTATGACGTCAATGTGGTGATAACCTTTAACAAACTTCTTTTCAATATAACTTCAATTATCTTCCACATTATTTTTAAAGCTTTTTATAAAACTTTATTTTTGGGGGCAAAAAATGCATAATACCGCACTTATTCCTTTGTTCATTCATACAGTTTACAGCTATCTAGATCATACATTAAACATTACAGAGTGTGATAATAATTTCTACGGACACAATTGCAGTTCTCGATGTGGGCATTGCTTCGGCAATAAACAATGTCATTACATTAATGGAACCTGCAAGAATGGATGCATTGAAGGTTTCAAGGGTTCCAACTGTACTGAAGGTACTAACTATTTATCGTTTATTGAATGATATTTATGATGAAACAAATTATGCACTTTATATTGTGAAAGTTAACTTTTGGTCTGATTGATACCATTAACAAATAATATGCGACTATGAGAAGAAAGTTTGTGGAGAAAATGCTATAATTTTAAAAGCTTGCTACTTTGTATTAAACAAGATGGCCAATTTTGTTTTAGATATATTTTCGTGAACACCCGTTAGCAACATCTTTTGATATAGATAATCCTTTTCTATTTAAGGTGAAAATAAGATGAAATAACTAAGATATATGATATATACTGATACTAAATGCCTGTAAATCAGTCAAAACTATCTTTTAAGCTAACTGGTCACCTCAGGTTTAAAGAAAAAAAAAATGATATAACTGTATTATAACGAACAAAAGCATGGTTATGTACCAAACATCATAGAAATGAGTGGAAACCTGGGTGTTTTAAAACATACATGTTTTTTTTTTTTGTTTTTTTTGATATTAAGAACGCTTGTATGTTGAATTAATCAAAAATTATAGGCTGCCAGACGGGAACTTTTGGAATGAACTGCAACAAAACTTGCAGTATTAACTGCAAAAATAGGAGCATCTGTGAAAAAGATACAGGTCACTGTATTGATGGATGTGCAGCAGGATGGAAGGGTGACATTTGCAACAAAAGTACATGAATCTTTAAAATCTGCTTTTGTATCAATGAATAACTTCTTTTGAGAAATCTTCAGATGAGACATCATTGAACTGTTTAATTTTGATCAAGTTTTGTTATTTTTCTATTTTAGTGAATGGAACAAACAAAAAAGTTTAATCTAATGAAATAAGATCGATATCGGATTTTTAATTAAAAATATACATGTCACTCTAAGTACCTGTATGCTAGTCAAATACATTATTATTGTCATACAAAATTATAGACGATCGTTAAAAACTGTAAATACATGTTAACTAATATGGCTTTTTTGGTGTTTGTGAAACCAATAAGACTGTAAAATACGAGAAAAGATTGATCAAATCAATTATGAGGTCATAATGGTTCTAGCACCAAACAGACAGTCTGGTATCATTTACTAGATCTTGATCATCCTGTTTTGATTGTGGGATAATTTCAAAATAGATTTTTTTTCTCTAAAAGGTTGGCATATTCTGGAATCCGATGTCGCCTCGAATAAATGAGATAATTATACTTTATTTTGTTTAGTTTTATGCATAGTAAAATAATACCAGGAAACGATAACACCTGGGCACATATTTGGCATTTACCGTATTAAATTTATAAAATCACAAATTTCCAACTAATATACATTTATGTTGTATAGAAACACAGGTCAGAAGAACGTAATATCTTTGCAGTTTCCGCTTCTTGAAAAAAAGATGTAAACAATCATGTCCATCGAATTTTACTTTGTATCGTTAAAAGAAAATCTAATTTTTTTTTCAAGAATGTGACGATGGACTTTTCGGTATTAACTGTAGCACACCATGCGGCCATTGCTTTGATAACCAAACCTGTCACCATATAAACGGAAGCTGTTATAGAGGGTGTGAAGTTGGATATAGGGGAATCAACTGCACGGAAGGTGAATAAAATTTTTTTTTTTTTTGTTTATGAACGAGACCGTTGGATTCCAGAATGAAAGAACTGGTAATGTTTCTCGCAAATAACTAAACAAAAGTATTAATATTTTATCAGAATTACAATTACATATGAAAAACAATAGATGAAAATTACGGTTTCGATACAATTAAATTTAATTACTTTTTTAGCCATTGCATCCACGTACAATTAATGTTTTATATCAATATTAACATTTTTCATTTATCTGTATCTAGGTTATCGAATCCAATAATTGATACATACATGTATAAAAAAAAAGATAATTGGTTGTCCAATTGTATTTTGTAGAGTGCACAGCTGGTTTTTATGGTCTTAACTGTAAAGAAATGTGCAACGCAACTTGTAATAGCTGTAATAAAAAGTCGGGATTTTGTGAAAAAGGTTGCAAACCAGGATGGAAAGGCAACTTTTGTCAAAGTGGTACAAAACATTATTTAAAGCTTATCTACAATTTCTTTTTAAAGGACAAGGAAGTTAATTATAATCAAAGTGACTGATTTGTAAGATTTTCACCAAAGGGACTAAATTTGGTATGGTCAAATATCTGCCCCCAAATTTAATCAATTTTTAAATGGTATCATATAAAAATGATATCTTCATAACTCATTGCACAGAAGATTTCTATCACTTTAATCTTGATTTAAGTTAGCACTGCTTATTCGCTGTTTATCTATGACGTCACATAAATGACCGAATTCTCCAAATTTTGCAAACAATCAAATTTTTTTTCAGTTTTACTTAATATTTTGCATTCGAAAGTATAAAGCGCAGGTCTGCTCGAGTACGATTTTTACATACGTTTTTCGTCATATAATTGTACACAATTTTCTAAAATATGGCACTTGAGCAAGCCTGCACTCAATGTTTTCTTGTCGAAATACCATCGGAAAACACCCATATTTTGCTACAACACATCAATTTATCAAGACAAGACATGTATATATATATATATATATATATATATATATATATATATATATATATATATATATATATATATCATAACGTCATTTCTACATTATGACGTCATTGTGGTGAGAACCTTTTACAAAATTCTTTTCAATATAACTTCAATTATCTTCCACATTATTTTTAAAGCTTTTTATAAAACTTTAATTTTGGGAGCAAAATGCATAATACCGCACTTAGTTCTTTGTTCATTCATACAGTTTACAGCTATCTAGAACATTCCTTTAACATTACAGAGTGTGATAATTATTTCTACGGAGACAATTGCAGTTCTCGATGTGGGCATTGCTTCGGCAATAAACAATGTCATTACATTGATGGAACCTGCAAGAATGGATGCATTGAAGGTTTCAAGGGTTCCAACTGTACTGAAGGTACTAACTGTTTATCGTTTATTGAATGATATTTATGATGAAACACATTATGCACTTTATATTGTGAAAGTTAACTTTTGGTCTGATTGATACCATTAACAAATAATATGCGACTATGAGAAGAAAGTTTGTGGAGAAAATGCTACATTTTAAAAGCTTGCTACTTTGTATAAAACAAGATGGCCAATTTCGTATTAGATATATTTTCGTGAACAACCGTTAGCAACATCTTTTGATAATATAGATAATCCTTTTCTATTTAAGGTGAAATAAGATGAAATAAGTAAGATATAAGATAATGTATACTGATACTTAATGCCTGTAATTTAGTCAAAACCTATCTTTTAAGCTAACTGGTCTGGTCACCTCAGTTTCAAAAAAAAAAGAATAATCTAAGTGTATTCTAATGAACAAAAGCATGGTTATGTACCAAACATCATAGAAATGAGTGGAAACCTGGGTGTTTTAAAACATACAATTTTTTTTTTATATTTTTTTGATATGAAGAACGCTTGTATGTTGAATCAATCAAAAATTATAGGCTGCCAGACGGGAGCTTTTGGAATGAACTGCAGCAAAACTTGCAGTATAAACTGCAAAAATAGGAGCATCTGTGAAAAAGACACAGGTCACTGTATTGATGGATGTGCAGCAGGATGGAAGGATGACATTTGCAACAAAAGTACATGAATCTTTAAACTCTGATCTTGTATCAATGAATAACTTCTTTTGAGAAATCCTCAGATGAGACATCATTGAACTGTTTAATTTTGATCAAGTTTTGTTATTTTTCTATTTTAGTGAATGGAACTAACAAATAAGTTTAATCTAATAAAATAAAATTGATGCCGGATTTTTAATTAAATATATACATGTCACTCTAAGTACCTGTATGCTAGTCAAATACATTATTATTGTCATACCAAATTATAGACGATCATTAAAAACTGTAAATACATGTTAACTAATATTGCTTTTTTGGTGTTTGTGTTTTTAACTGTATGATTGGTCAGTTCTTTCAAGCGATTATAAACTCACACATTAACTTGAATTACTATTAGCTGATCAGGTAATTATGAATAATTTGATTTGTCAAAAAAGTGTTTCAATGGCCATAACCCCAGTCCTTGTGAATGATATTGTGCTTAAAACCAAAATTTAAAACGATAATTAGTTTTAATGTCAGCGCTCACATACACTGCATGTAGAATGAAAATATTCAACTAGAGAGTCTTTTGCGGCATCTTTGCTCATTAACTATATAGTAAATTATAAAGTAAATTAAATGCAGTTATTTTTAAAAGTGATTTTGAAACAACTTTTTGCAAATGTTATTAGTTTTTCGGGGAATATTAAGAAATGCCAGTGTCGCAGTACACTGAAATGACGAGTAATAATCATATACATTTTGTTTTATTCTGTCTTTGACAGAGTGTGATAACAATATGTTTGGAGAAAACTGCGAGCAGAAATGTGGCCACTGCGCAAATTCATCCAACTGCAATCCTGTCAACGGATCCTGTCAAACTGGATGTGATTTAGGCTTTCAAGGTCCACTGTGTAATGATGGTAGGCACATTAATAAAAGATGATAATTATTGTTGTATGTTATATAAAACTGGATGTAAGCAACACTTAAAACTTATCAGCTGTTGTTTATTACTTTATTGACTATCGCTAACGTTGTTTACATGGAAATGAACACTTATTCTTAAGTTTTACAAAATAGTGTTATTTTACAGAGTGTATCAGCGGTCAGTTTGGGTATAACTGTATGGATAATTGTAGTTCACTCTGTGTCGATGGAAAATGTGATAAAAAATCTGGTGCGTGTAAAAGGGTAAGTTCACTTACTTATATGTGTCTGTAAAAAATGATCTTAATATCTACTTAATAATATTAGTTTAACAAACGTATGATGTGTATGATGTCTTTCTTGGAAGTTTGTAATTATTGTAAGTTCAAACAAAAAAAAAAACAAATAAAAAATATTAATAAATATCATCAAAATATACGGTGTTTATCCTCTTTTAGTTATAAATATGTAATAGAATCTAAAATTACTGTAAAAGTGGTTAACTGGTGGTTAAGCATGCGTTTTTCATGGTTAAACAATACTCGTGGGTATTGAATACGTAGAAATGCTTGATTAACCACACTAGATTTGCAATTATTTTCCCATACGCTCAATGACATTTCAGACGGTTTTAGAGTACCGTGAAACTAGTGTAAATTTCCTCCACGTGTAAAAAACCACTTTTACAGTATGTGGCTAAAATCTCTATACGTTTATTGGGTTTCAGATTGCATTTCGAGCAAGCAGCCCAAATGATGAAAACGGCAATGAATTATATATCGGCGTAGGTGTTGGGTTGTTCGTCATTATCATCGCAGCGGTTATTTCAGTTGTCGTCGTAAAACGGTAAATCATGTATGCCCTTAAAATGTAAATCTTATACTTGATTTGCAGAATTAATCATATTTGTTGACAATATCAAGTGCAATTATTGCAAAAAAAAAAAAAAGTTATGGAATTACGTTTTCATTTTCTTAATATCAAATAATTGTTTTTCTTATCAAATTTTAGTATTTTAATGTTTGCACGTATTTAACTTTTGAAAGTATTTTAATTTGAATTCTCTGATCTATGTTTGAATTATCATAACACTAGCTAAGAATTTTATTCCTCCTCAACCATGACAAAATATAAAACTCAAATCTAAGGTTTGATCGTCATAAAGTATTGTGACTGGAGTTAAGACTTTTTTAAAGAATGTGCGGACTAAATTTTGTAATTGCAGATTTTTTTTTCAGATTTCTGAGTAGCAAACGAAAACCTAAAGGTAAATACGTGTACTTGCTTGCACTACGTCCTATTTTCCTAGTTTCATATGCAAGTTTTTATTGAATGCAAATAAAAGATGTTTATGAAGCTGTAACTGAAAGTTAAATCTAGTTCTATACAATATAATTCTGGTTATAACGCGGCATTTGATTGGATAGAATAATTTAGTTAAACTTGTATAAACTGGTTTGCACGTCACAAAACACGTCGCACTGCATCAATGTTAAACAAATACTGATCCGCGGATTATAAAGCGCAAACTGCCCCAACACAAGTTATACTCGTTCAACTTGGGTAGACACTGAGTTCATTTCTTAATTCTATATAAAACTGTTTTGTAGAAATAAAAACATCGGAAAGAAGTCACTGTGGATTTGAGATGAAGACAGTGGGACAGAGGAACGGCTTAAAGATGGATAATAAGGATGAAACGTCGCCTGTATATGACGGTTCTATCTCTGTAATACCCACGGATACCAATTATTCTAACGTAAACATCAACACAGCTCTAGATATACCTATTGATAAACTTGAGATTGTCATTGCGGAGAAGAGAAAGAACGACAATGAGGGCTTCCGAAAAGAATATGCGGTACATTTAAACATTTTATCCTACTTGAATAATGAAATCGAAGGACAAGCTGACATGTGCAGTAAATATATATAGGTTTACATTTTTTTCTATCTCTTCACTTTTTTATCCATATGATTTGGTTTTACAAACATATGAATTACAAGTAGAGGTGTCTATCTAACAAGACTTGCAAATATTTGATCAAGATATGCCATATGCATTTGAATCATAATCGGGAACCGGTCACATTTTGCGTACATGTATTTAAATTGTTGGATGTCGATAGCAATTTGATAGAGATCAAGTATGTTTGTTTTTGGTGCATTTCCAGGCCATTCCAAGAGGTGAACTACACTCATGTGAATTTGGAAAAAAGCCAGAAAATGTTCCTAAAAATATATATAAAACAACTTTTCCTTGTAAGTTTTCTACTCCGAGTTGTTATTTCCCATTCAAATCTCTGTTTGTTTTACCTCAGTATCACTATTTGTATTTAGTATATTTTGGAATAAAATATCTGTGTTAAAATATTATCAACTTACTGAGTGAAAAGTAAAGACATATCTCGAATCATAATTATGTCATTAGTTTACAGAATACTGTGAAATCATTTTCATTCGTAGAGTTTAATGTTCGTGGGAAGGCACATTTTTTCTTGTTCGTGGGGCCGTAATTTTGTTTGTAGTGTAATCAGGATAATTTTAATAAATATTAACCAAATGATTGTGAACATGTTTGTGGGGATGTAAATTCATGGGCAATGGTTAAAAACAAAAACCACGAACACTGGTCTCCCACGAAAGATGATGATTCCACAGTAGTTTTTCGGGTTTTCGTACATGCATATTACATTTAGACTGATAAACCAAAAATAAGCATTTGTCAATATGCTATTTTTTTTTTCAAGATGACCATTCTCGAGTGGTTCTTGATAATCAAAGCGGTGAACATTCGGACTATATTAATGCTAATTATATAGAGGTAAGTCAAAAGTATATATTCTATTACTTTTTCCCTTTATATCTACTTATACAATATTTAAATATGCTATGGGAATATGGGTTTATATTCAAATAAATTTCATGGTTTTGTTTTTCTCTGTTTACTCTTCATCTTGTTCTCTTACCATTACGTAAAGTATGTTACCTTTTAATAAGTTTTCAAATAAAGTTAATTTCTTTTTTATCAATGAACATTATACATTTTTTTTTATTGTTCTGTTTTATTTTGAGGATTTTTTTTGTCTTGGCATTATATATTTTCTTAAATGCAATTAATTCAACTTATTTATAGAGCTTATCTTAATACCAGAAGTAAAGATAATGAAATAAAAGCAAATTATAAACCAATCAACCTTTATGAGGAATAAATGTTACATATTTTACAGGGGGCGAACCGACAAAAAGAATACATAGCTACCCAAGGTAGGTGTTTTAGGTTAACGATCTTTGGTATCATTTTTTTTAATATTAAAGTAGAACACATATCTTATCCTTACAAATTACATTATAGTGAATTAGTTAGGAACGAAATATGTTTAATAAATTATTAACCAAAAAATATTAATGCAAAAATAGATCTGTGAGCAATCTTTCTGTGTATTCTACTTAACATGTAATTAACTTTTAAAAACTTTGATCATTGAAGTGTTTTTTAATTTGAAGGACCAAAGTCAAATACTCTTGGAGATTTCTGGAGAATGATTTGGCAAGAAAACGTATCTTCAGTTGTCATGGTGACAACTCTTGTTGAAGGAGAAAAGGTGTGTGGAAGTGCATGGTGTTTGATGTATTGAACACCATTACTGTAGGAGTGCTCAAAGATTTACAACAGTATATATATATGTATCTATATGTAGTGCATGGTTTAGGTTTCCTCATTCAGTGTTTATATTACTCTTCTTTTCGCCTCTAGGTTCAGTCTTTGTTTTATCGTATTCATTTTTTCTTGCTTTATCATATTAGAAAAAATAGTTTAAAATGTTAAATACAAATTTCATCATTTTTTTAAATAAGGTCAAGTGCAATAAATACTGGCCGGATACGGACAACCCTGCGCTCTACGGTCCAGTGCAGGTCACTCTTATGGAAGAGAAAGAATACGCGTGTTTCACAACTCGCCAACTTTCAGTGCTCCACAAAAAGGTTACCTTCGTTTTGTCCATTCAAAAAAGAGCCATAAACCTCAATGAATATTAAATGTATATGTACAATTGTTATTTACTTTACTGTATTAAAACTATCAAATGAATACCAGTGTTCCGATTATCTGCTTTTAATAACAAAACACGTACTACTATTTTGTGTTGCGAATAATAATTGAACGCTTTTTAAAGGTGACGGAATAACAAATGTGTATATGTCACTCAGACATATTTCAATTGTAAGAAATAACTTTTGATATGAATTGTCCGTTCAAAATTTAAAAAATGAGATGGTTAGCCTAATACTTAAATTTCCAAAATCATCAAATTCTGTTTATATTTAAATCTTTGAACATTAATTTGAGATAGATAAGTCAATATGGGAGGTCCAATTTTGTTGAAATATATTTCATCAATGACCACCAGTTTTGGTGGTTGCTTTAATCTTTTAAACGTTTATCGTTTTTTGTTTTTTTTCGTTTTTTTTTAATAGCTCAAATGTACACGTGTAGTAACACATTATCACTACACTGCCTGGCCGGATCATGGGGTTCCAGAGCCGCTGTGTTTGCTAACATTCCATAACCACGTCATAACTGCATCAGACTATAGTCAAAGTCCAACAATCGTACATTGCAGGTAATTTAATGCTACTTATTTTTGCTTTGAGTTTTTAAAATGTACATTTTTAGACAAGGACGCCGTGTGCTAGTTAGATAAATATAAGTCCATCTTCAATTTGACACTTCAACAAAAAAAACCACATACTGAATAATAACAATCCGTGGGGTATTGCAAGGCTTATATCAAGTGTTCTCTCAAACAAATTATGATGTCTCACAGCAACTACGATGTATTGCACTAAATGTACTATACACGCTCAATTTACTTTGTCTACTCAGCGCTGGAGTAGGAAGGACAGGTACTTATATAGCTTTGGATGCGCTCTTTCAAATTGGCAAGAAAACTGGCAAAGTGAATGTTGCTGAATTTGTGGCGAAAATGAGACAAAACAGAGTCTTAATGGTACAAACATATGTAAGTTGCACAATTATTCAATTTCATTTTTACTGTATAAAAAAATAATTTTATGGTATAATTTCATATTTTTAATACTTGAATATATTGGTTATATTATACACCATGATTTGCTATTGTCATTTTTCATTACAATAGCTTACCATAAAAGTTCATTCCTTTTACAGGAGCAGTATATTACGATATACCTTGCCCTGAACGAAGTTTTCAAAGCACCTGATAAATTGGACACTATGGTTGAATTTCTTAACAAAGCAGAGAAAGCGAGGAAAAATATCCCAGTCAATCAAAACCCACTTCACGATGAATTTAAGGTTTGAAGTAGATACTTAACCATTACAAAAGAAACTGATATTCTCAGAAAAAGAATTATTAAATTCATTTGGAAGTTATGTGGAAGATATATGATGTTATAAAAGTAGTTTAGTGAAAACTTTAAAGTCAAAACGTTATGTCTCTTATTTATCTATTTACAGCTTCTGTTAAAAATTCGTCAAAAATATTCTAAAGATGATTATAATTTTGCGGTGTATGATTCAGAAGATCAGCTTTCCGGAGAAATTTTACCTTGTAAGTATGATCTGTTTATATTAAATACATACAGTTTCACATGAGCTCTTTGTTTTCATCTTTCGTTTATGAAACTTTGTTTCGGGCTTTATTGAGGGAAAATTAAAATTAATATTTATTGAGGTCGATTTCTGTAATGTATTTTTGTAACATAACAAAGTAATTGAATTTTGTTTTTGTATTTCAGTGAAGAAATACGGTCTTTATCTGTCCCCAAACAAAACAACACTAGGCAATTACATCAATGCAATAGCGGTGCCGGTAATATATCTGCATCTTTTCAATATGAATTACAAATGAATTGGTAAAATTTTATCATTTAAGGAATTATTGCAAAGGACTTTATTTTTCTCAACAAAAGGATAATACAAGTTTTAACTTTAATATGAACAAACAGTTTTGGAGAGCTTTCTCTGATAAAAGAAATGTCATATTCTGACTTTAATATGTTCTTTTCCTGAACCACTGTTGTACTCTGCATAGCGTATTAGAGGAAAAAAAATATGTTATTAACATAATCAATAGACATTTCGATATATTCTAAAAGATAATGTATCTTAATCTAACAATCAGTAAGCATCATATCTTTGGGTTTTTTATAACAATATGTTTGTGTAAAGATGATGTTTACGTTTTACTAACAGTCTTCAAAAGATTTCTTTTAAATATTGGAAAAAAATTACACAAAACAACACAATGTTTTACAGTTGGCAGATGATTTGTTCGAGTTTGTCATAAGGATTAAATTATTTATGTTATATCTATTTTCAGTCATTTACCAATCTTCAGCATTTCATTGTGACAAAGTATCCACTGGAAGAGAAAACTTTGGATCTCCTACGTCTGTTGAGTGACCACGAGTCTGACACAGTCATCTCTATGCAACCGCTATCTGGTATCAAATCGGTATGCAATGTATTCCATCAGGCATAACTAAACATTCGTGTCACAACCAAGCTGTATAATAATATAGTCATAGAGTTTTCTCTCTTCTGTGTTTAACTTCAGGTGTCAAATAACAGTTAATGATATGTTTAGAATTTGCGTAAAAATATGGTATGCACTTCCAAATGGTGGCCAAAAATAATATTTACTTAAACAAGGTACACATTGAGCAAAAAACAGATGAATAAATATAAATATAAGAAATCAAAATCTTATTTGCATCATCAAATTCATGTTAAATTGGAGTGATTTGTTATGTTTGACGACACATTTGGTTGAATCGTCAACATGTACATGTGCTTTGCTACAAACATAATTATCTGAAATCTAATTAACATATTAAGGCCAAGGTTTGGTTACCTCCTGTATCCTCCTCCATAAAGATCCCGCCGTTTACAGTACATCATCGATCGGAATCTCAGACTGATGTCAAAACTCACGAGATCCAAATTGTTCATGACAATGTACGTTGAATACTTTTCATTATTTAAGAAAAATGTAAATAGTAGTTATAATGATAATAATAATAATAATAATAATAATAATAACAATAATAACAATTAAATAATCAAGAAATAGAGTAGGCAAAATGTATACGATATATGTTTTGCTTTTGTTTTTTTCTAATTTTTGCTGACCTAGGCGGAAGTGCGTACAGTAATTATTGTTGAACCTGGAGTTGAAATACAGTGTTCTGGAAGTTCTGTTGACACGTCCCAGCTTCGGAGTTTGGTATCGACGGTTCTTTATCTGGAAACAAAACAACCAATAACTATTCTGAGCAGGTAATGCAAAACAAAACAATATGGTGCCGGTACTATTCTTTTCTATAATACTATCCTCGTAAAATAAAAATGATTTTTAAAAAGTTTTTTATCACTCTTATTCTCTATTATTCAAAAAAGTGGTTTTTAAGTATTTTCCTTTCATAGGCTCCACATACAACGGTTCCCTTTTTCTTTCCTAAATGAATAAACTCATCTTAGGTATCTCTTCTGAATATTTGTTTCATCTACTAGTGACGGTGCCTCCCTTTGTGGATTGTTTATCGCCGTCCATAACGTCATCCAACAAATGAACATGGATGACAGAGTGGACGTATTCACCGCCGTCAGACAGCTGCAGATCAGACGTCCGGAGTTCTGTTCTAAATTTGTAAGTTTTATTTATCGAGTAGCACGTGCACGTTAGTTTTTATCTAGATCTTTTTTTTTAAACATTATCATAGTGTCATTTTAATATAAAGCTTTTAAACTATCGGTATGACGTATTTACAGTATTCATAACTACCGTTCAACCAGTAATGAAAACTGGTACATTTAGATAAGTGTTTTTAAAAATGCATCATAAATGAATATATTTTTAACAAAACTATTGTTATTAAAAAAAGATTCATATATCCTTATCAAAGATAGCACATACTATATGATGACCATCAACACTTTTCTTTTTTTGAACAGGAAGACTACGAATTGATTTATCAAGCGGTTATGGACCACTGCCAAAATGCGTCAGAAAACATCTTTTATAACCAATAAAATGAAATAGTGGCTGACACGTTTAAATGATATATTATGTACTTGAAACTTATTATTAACATTATTAATTTAAGCATAGTCTGATTCAATCGAATACGTTACATGTTTTTTTTTTAGATTTTATTTTCAAGTTATTTTTACAATGATATAATTACCGACAGTTTTGTTCAATGTTTTATACTTATTAGTACATGCTTATAATTAGTGAAATTGAAAGGAATTTTATAGTCATGTACGTTTTTAATAACATAAATGCTGAAAGCACCTAATAACTTCCATTAATATTCCATAATCACTGAAATGAAACAATACAAAATTGTTTCGATTTCATTCCAAGTAGTTTTTGCATTTTTTAATGGTACATGTATTATTTTATTTGTTATTTTAGATCTGATTTGAAGCGTATTATAAATTTTGCCTAAAGATTATTTTTTTTTATTATGAACACTAGTTTCAATCATGTCAATCAAATACCGTATACAAATGTCATTATACATTTCAAAAAGTGGTTGACTGTGTTTAAAGAAGTTAATTTCACACGTATGACCTTATTTATTCTTTATCGTTAATTATTAGCAAAACAGACCCAAAAAAGAACAATTATAAAAACACAATGCCTTTTCTGACTTTCAGTTCAATGTAACAAAAATGTTTTATGAATATGAACCAAACAAAATGAAGAAAACGTGTCCATATATGTAGAGTATTTTAGACATTGAAACGTACCGATGAAAAATTTAACAAA
This sequence comes from Magallana gigas, assembly GCF_902806645.1. Lineage (NCBI taxonomy): Eukaryota > Metazoa > Mollusca > Bivalvia > Ostreida > Ostreidae > Magallana > Magallana gigas. The sequence continues at coordinate 60,638,704 of NC_047560.1, forward strand.
GCCTTGATTTCATTGGATATTTGTATTCTATCCCAATTAGTTGTTTCAAGAGTTAAAAAAAGATTTTGTTTTTACTCTGCTGATGAATTTTGCTTTGTGTCTCGTAAATGTGACTTTTATGTGCTGTCAAAATATGAATAAATAAAAAAAATGAAAAAAAAAATAATGTCGTTTCAACAGTTTTATATATACTACAGTACACAATGTGTAGAAACTCTGGTAATATAACTTTCCGTGCATAGTTTGCCTTTAATTAAAGTTATAAACTAAACTGACTTAATTCTATGCTTTGGTAAAAAAAAAATGTTTGATTGTTTTATTCATTTTTATTGATATAAAATGCGTATGATCATGTTTTCTCGTTAAATCTACTTTTTTAAACACAGTTTGGGATCAATCAGTGTCACAAAATATTAGAGGCTTAAAAAAAGGAAACGTTATCTTCCGTTATATGCTATTCCATTGTGCTAAATTTTAATCTTTAAAGAAATAATATATGCCTCACCTTGTACAGTATTCATAACTATAGACCGACATTTCAGAAATCATCGACGAATGCTTAACACAAACAATATACATTCTGTCATAAAATTTATGTACTTATCCCGATTTCTCTGATTCTAACCCCCGCTTATATATTGTGACATGTCTTCCCCGCACGTCACAATATACAAGCGGGGATTAGAGTCAGAGAAATTTCGGATTAAGAATGTACCAGCTCCTTGATCAAGAAAACGTTATCACCATTATTTGAACATGAAAATCTAAAATGACGAGGTAAACATTTTTGCAATGAGAAATAACAAATTAGTTTCCTAACTTACCTGACGTATGTCGAAGATGGACAGTCACCACTTGTTCTCAACGTGGGTTTGATGACAAAAAATTACACTGCATTTGCAGAATTTTCTGAGGTTACTACGCGAAACCTTGGTATGTAAACAAATAATTTATAGGCATGTTATCATTCTAATAATCTTTTTAAATAGAATTATACACACCGTTGTTTTATTAAAAAAACCATTCATTACCTGTTTCGTTCCTGTACTATCAAAAACGTAAACGTAAGATCTACCAATTGCTATCTTTGTTATTAGGCATTTTCAGTGGATAATTAAAAACGATAAAGTAAAAATTTAGAGACATACCGCAGTTCTATTACATGTATCAAGAACAATATGTTTACACGGGGGTCAAACGGGGGGGGGGGGGGGGGTAGAGAATTGTATGCCTTAGTTTAAATAACATCCGATAGATTTACCATGAAAAAGGGCAGGAATTTGACCTTTGACGTAGAATGTCATGGAAGCAATTACAATAGGTGCTTCCGCTTAAAAAGAATATAGTTGACACAACATCTGATGATATATCTTAAAATGCATAAAAACTACCAATGTTTACGTCCATTGTTTTTTTTTATCAAAAAAGTCACCGGTTAATTTTCTTTCAAGGTCTCTCGTATTTTGTATTAAGAAAGGATCTAAAGTAAGAATGTTACATTTTACATATCAAGAATGTAGTTGTTTAAATTCGTGGATTTAACTAATATCGATTTAGCTAAACTGAACAAGATAGTTTCTTATATGTCTGCGCCCCTTTACCTGGAAATTCTACCTGATAGAATTTTAAATTCATATTTCGTTTTCACTGAGTGTCTTCAATGTCCGTATTCATTTGCTATGCTCAGTTTTAATGATTAAAAAACTACATATTCGATCCAACACTTCCCTAAAAAGGTATGGTTTATTTTCTTTCATGTTTAATATATCTCTTAGAATTATGGTCCTAACGACTCGGTCAGTGTTTAAGTTTTGTCATCACTGTATCTTAATTCATTTCAGCAAAACAATATTGTAATGACTTATGTTTTGAAACTGTGCTTCCATTGTAATTTATTATAAATGATTTTTGACCAAAAAAAAAAAGAATATCAATGAATACGGCTAGATAATACCATGTATCGGCTAACAGGTTAAAACTTTCGTTATGAATTTAATTAAATTTCAAACAGCGGTTTCCCCCCGATCATATCGTTATTTATGTGAGTAAAAACATCACATGTAATTAATATTCTGTTGAAAATCCTCGTGATTTTTACTAAAATGGTGGTTAATGACAATTTTACTCGGGTAGCTTATGAGCCATTTTTTTCTTCGAAATTGTTATTTGATGTATGTACAGAAATTTAAAAGAGGTCTTTGACAACAAAATAATATACGCTTTTAAAAGTAAATTAGGAAAAAGAACAGTGGTATTAATTCAAAGTATATTACGAATGACGAAAGTATTTAGAACTAACGGGTTTTTATCCTAGTCCACCTAAAATTTATAACTTAAAACGCCATATCTGTGACGATAAATCAATTTAAACAGGGGCTCTTTAAATCACATAAACAGCCTAGAAACCGAAACTCGTGTCCACCTAAATTATCCACCTATCTTCAACAAAGTAAACTTAAACACATTTTAGTCAAAAAACTTCCTGGTTTTATAAAGAGAGGAGAAACGTGTATTCGGTACAGGAGCGATATCCTCTTTATAGGTCAAAAAATCTAAATATTTACATGTCTGGTTACGGTGTTATTTTGTATACAATGCTTTTGAACTCTAAAATTGTTTCGACAGAAAGTTTCCACCTCAACAATTTCTTCTTAATAAGGTACGTATCAATTTTACCTTTTATGTGATTTAAAAAACTTTCACATTAATTTTTTTTCCTGTAGATCAATGACTTATACAGAGAAAATCATCATTACTGTTCATGCTTTGTCGTACCTTGGTCAAGCTCATGGGTTAGGTAGGTAGCACTACCGATACATTGTTTGAAAGACGACTGGTTTTTTTTTTACATGTAATATTCGGAAACTATCAAGGAAGTTTAAATAATCTACATTGATTTTCTTTTATATTTTATCGATATATAATTCGTAGATAATGTTTAATTTTGACAATTATAACCGAAAAGGAGTAACAGTTAAAATGATACTATCTATTGTACATGTACTGTATGTAGTACAAATGTAAACAATATAATTCAATATTTCATTATTATTATGCTTGTAAAGCATTATTTGATAGGCCTATCAGAAACTGTTACACATGTTAAAAATGTTTTCTGACGTCACACTGATTTTGTTTGAATATCTTATCTATATTGTAAAATGAAAACAGAAAACCTTGCACTACGGAAACCTACGTGGGAACAAAATCCTTGGCCTAACAAGGAAGCCTTTAAAACTTCAAATGCGGTGGACGGTAAATACTCTAATCGTGGAGCTAATGGAGGCGAATGTACGATCTCCTTAGACAACAAGACAACAACAGCAGAATGGGGAGTGGATCTGGGAAGTGTAGTTAGCATCATCCGCATAGATATTTACTACAGGACAGGCAGCTTTAGTAGGTTTCATATTAATGAAAACGTCTTTTGGGAATAAAGGTGACAACAAGATTTGAACAGATTCTAAATTGAAGTAACATATTAAATGTACAAAGCTCAGCTGGACCAAAGGTTAAAGTGAGCTTTTTTTATCACATGTTGTCTGTCGTCCGTCTGTCTGTCCGTTTTTAAAGGGAGATAATTACAAAAATAACCTGTCTCAATATATCTTTTTGTCAAGAACATCCCAAAATCCCAAAAGCTATATTAAAGTTTGAAACATATTAACTATTCTAAATTGTTAATATCGTGACCTCTGGATAAATACTGGAGTTCAAATAAGTTTAACAAAGAGAACATGTTTAACAATCTTATTTCAAGAACAAAAATGCTACAATGTGTAAGACTTCTATGCTATCATCAGAAGGAGTACATTTTAAACTGTTAAACTGTGACCCCCGTACAACTGCAGGGGCTCCAAAGGGGGGGGGGGCTGAAAGGTTAACATAGAAAAATATATGGAAAATGTGTAAAAAATCTTCCTCTCAAAAACCACCGCACTAGCAAACGTCAATGTTTTCATTAAAGCTAATACATATATAGTGTGGTGTTTAAATAGTTAAAACCATTAGCCCTGGGCCAATACTGGGGCCCTAAAAGGGGTTCAAAGTTCAACATAGAAATATGTACAAGGGAAAATGTTAAAAAATCTTTTTCTCAAGAAATACAATGCTTTATTCAGTTGTTGTCTATTATAATCATCCTTGTATCTCCATATTCTCATATCAAGGTCACAGTGATCATCCTTTTAGTTAAAAAAATAATTAAAGCCTAGTTTACTTATTTTTTATCTTTAATATGCTGAGGCATAGGACAATACAATTTGTCACTTGATGCATATTAAGTCTTGGGATCTGATCCCCCTCAAAAAAGAGGCCTGTTTACATCTATTTTTTTATGTATTGTATAGTTCTTGGAATATATGAGAGTTTTACAATGTTTTCAGAATTTTATGTTTATCGATTAAATAGAATGATACAAAAAATGTTATTCAGGTGAACAATGTAGCCCATGGTCCTCTTTTAATGAATGCAATGTTTTTTGTACAATGACAATTTTCTTTATCAAATACACAAGATTATTTCACTACGATAAAAACAATAAGTGTATATTTTTAAATAATCACCGGTGTGAGATTGGTTTTTCCACTGGGAGACAGTAGCACGAAATTTTTCTGTCTTTCACTGCGTATAACTACGCCGCTAAAAAACGTACACGAACGTCCATTAAGTAATTGTTTAGTTTAATTAATTACAATTTATCCTATTTTTATTGAAAAAATCCTGTTGTATGCCCTCATTTTGACTTTCACTATTTGAAGCACGCGGAGGGATAAGCCGAAATTTATCTTTTGAATATCATAACAAAAAGTTGTCAGACACCAGTTTTTAATGTAAAATAATGCGAGAAAAATAATCATTCATTATATAAACGTGTGGGATAGTGAAAAAAATTCAAATGCAAACATTCACTGACTAAGACTCGGCAAAACGTCGTCATAGATCGTTAATCTTGTCCCATTGATGGAATTTATCTAGCCCACACTCTTAATAGTGAATGATCCGAATAGTCTCAAATGCGTGTTTTTATGTGACAGAGAGAGAGAGAGAGAGAGAGAGAGAGAGAGAGAGAGAGAGAGAGAGAGAGAGAGAGAGAGAGAGGTAATGTACACTTCTTGCAATGTTGTTCAACTTAAGAACCATACAATATGCTATGATTTAATAATAATTTACGTGAATTTCGTTTTTGAGTTGATCCAGATAATTATTGGCAATTGAAGTGAAGTGCAGTTTCTCAATTCCCATTACATTGATAGGATTCACTTATTTTTACTTATACCGGGAATAGTTGTTTTCATTATATTCACAAATGTTGGTACGCATTATAAATGTTAATATACTACGCATACTCCTTAATAAAATAACCAATATTCATTTGACCCTTGCTGTTTAATGAAACATTTTTTATAATTTCTTTACATAGGTTATAATCTATATGCTGACCGAATGGCAGGATTTTTTCTTTACGTTTCCAACACAACCAATAAAGAAGACGGACATCTGTGTTTCCATGAGATACAGACTGTACCTGACACACCTTCTGAGGACCAAAAAATAAACTGTTCTGTTCTTGGACGCTACGTCATTTACTACAATGAACGGAGACCGGGTGTTAAATATCCTAGCTACTATTCACAGTATGCCTTTTAATGAATTGTGTGAAGTTGAAGTTTACGGTGAGAACGTTTATTTTATTTTCATTTTTTCTATTTCTTTTCTAAACATGAACATAACACCATAACCCATGCAACTTTTTCAAACTGAAACATAAAGTCATAATGTTGAGGATCAAAATTGAATTTCCTATAATTCCATGCAATGGTTAATGGTTATTTTTGTACAGGATGCAATCGAACATTTGGGGACAACTGTTCAAATCCTTGTCCAATAAACTGCTTGGACAGGCAATGCCATTCGTTTACGGGTCAATGTTTTAATTGTGTCCCAGGATACCAGGGTCAAGACTGTAATCAAGGTATGTCATTGTTTGTGTCTCTATGCCTCCTTAAATAAACAAGAGCAACATTGGAAAGTAAAGTTTCTGCTTATTTGTTTATGATTGAAGATGAAACATACTTTTAATGTTTATTGCCTATTTATCTTTAAAATAATTTCTAAATGTTTTCAATAATCTTTCGAAGAGCATATGTGATATAATCTGATTGTATAGAGTACATTTTTCATTCATATAAATGAGATAAAAATAAAGTTCTCTTACAAAAGGCAAATAGTTTTGCCTTATGTTCAGATACACACATTATATAATACAACAATGTAGCAACTCGATATTTGGTTTTGCAGAATGTGAGAACGGAAAATATGGACTAAACTGTGAAAACAACTGTGGTCATTGTCAACAAGATACTCAATGTCACAACGTCAATAGCTCGTGTTTACAGGGTTGTTCTCCCGGATACATCGGATCTTTCTGCAATATAAGTAAATGATTATACAACATATTCATTTTTGTGAATAAAAAAAACATGTTTGTGTTATAATTTTTATATTAGGTAAAATATACCATTGTATCGAGAATAAATCAATGTGAAAGAATGCAAATCCTAACGTTTTGAATAATGATACATGCAAACATGTAGAGTATGATGTTTAAGCAAAATCATAGCAAATATTTTGGAATAAAACAATACACTAATCAGATATAAACTTCATTTTTTATTATCATAATCATTCTGACAGAATATACTTTGAATTGGTCATATGTTTTACTCTTTCTGTTTCCATTATTGATTTAAATAGATTAAAATAAATTAGATCAATTTAATTTTTAAATAAAAGTGAATACCTTAATTAATGTTCAAATTAACTATCTGATAGAAAATAATGAAATGAAAAAGATGTTGCTCATGTTCAATTCGGGTTTTGAGGCTATTGTTAGGACTTTTTTCTTAGTAAGTTTTATAATATTAATAAAAAAATATTTGTTCGATTTTAAAGACATGCAATAATCATTATATATCCGAAACCCTGTATGAAGTGCAAAAACTAAATTAAAGATATTTAGCATACCACTATGTATGTAATTTCAATTTTGTTATCGAGCAATCTTTTTTTAATTTTCAGTGTGAACAATTGCAGTATCTTTATAAATAGTAAAGAGCTTGTATATCATTACAACTTTTGCAGGATTATTTTTGGTTTATAGATGCATTTAAAAATGTTTTTGATAAGACTGATTTATATCAAAAGTAATATATTTCAGCTTGCAGCAAAACTTTTTATGGATTAAATTGCTTGCAACAGTGCAGTGCGAATTGTGTTAACCAAACTTGTCATCATGAGTCGGGTACATGTCAGGTAATTAACGTTATAAAGAATGGGTCAAACAAACTATATTTTTTTCTAGTATATAGACAATTTCCATATTCCAAATGCTTCAAATCGCAATATTAATTTTCGTTAATGTACTCAAGATCTATATTGCATATTTAAAAAAAAATTTTAGTTGATCGACGCAAGCAAGTCCGATAAGGTAAAACAAGTGTATATCATTGGAGGAGTGGTTGGAGTTGTCATAGTTTTCATCCTTATATTTGGTATTCTAATTTTGTATAAGCGGTAAGGAATTCTTTTTTACATTGTATGTTCACATATTATATTCGTAAAATTACTTTTTGGACACATCAGTACTGTATTACTGTCATTGTGTTATGTTTTTGTGATATTGATACCTGTAGAAATGGCTGCGTGAAATGGAAACGAGATAAAGATACAACTTTTAATAACTCTGAAGCTGTAGCACAAAGTTGTAAGTTTCATTTTATTTTCAAATAAAATGTTGTTTGGATTAGTCTTAGCCTCTTAACTTTCTGATAGCAGTTAATAATTTTTCATTACTTATAATTTTTTTGGATTCGTTGCAGCACCAAACACTGCGTTAAACCTTTCAAACATCTATCAGAACATTCAAATAGATGATAGTGCTACAGCAAGAGGTAATGATAAAACGGCAGATGATGACAATGACGTCGACATTGATGAAAAAATACACAACGAAAACCCATACGGGGACGTATATAAAAACGAAAAGACAATTCCATACGTTGCTGTTGGAAATTTAGGAAATGAAATCATTGAAAAATCAAAGAATGAGAACGATGGATTTAAAAAGGAATATGCGGTAGGTCGAGAAAAAAATTTAAAAACATAAGGTCTTTAAAACAGGTCAACATTTTTTAGAAAACACCAAAAATTGACCAAATAAATCTATATCTCGAATTGTGTAGAAAATAATGAATTATCAAGAATAAGAACAAAAATCACAATTACAAATAACTATTTTGTTTGTATTCGAATGAGGATTTAAACTACATGTACATGTATAAGATATGACGATTTACAAACGAAAGAATTATGTTATTACAGTTATTTTTCAGACACTTTTATACGGAGAGAGGTATCCATGTAATGTAGCTAAACGTCCGGAAAACATTCAAAGAAATCGATTTAAAACAACGTTCCCTTGTACGTATATTTTGTAAGATGTACACGTAATTATGCATGTATATATAAATTTAAAAAAAAGTTCTTGTATTATAAGAAGTACAGTGAAATTGTATTTTTCTTATTCTTGTGATTTTCTTTTAAGAAATATATTTTGTACTTTAAAGAATTTAAAATATTTATGAGACTTTGGTTATTGATTTGGTTTTTTGGGGTTTTTTTTTATCATCTATTTTTCTCTAATTATGAAATATAATTTGTTTTTTCATTTCTGTAGACGATCATTCAAGAGTCGTATTAGTCAGCGCAAACACGGACTATATTAATGCAAATTACATTGACGTAAGCTCTTATTTGAAAACAATTTTTGTTGGATTTTAAAAAAAATACTTCCACATTATTTTCACCAATGTATTTATTTTGTAGGGTTTAAATAAAGAGAAACAGTATATTGCAGCACAATGTCAGTTAAAATCACATACATACATTGGTTTTTAAAATAACACAAATAATCGCATGTGCATCTGCCTTTTTTGTTTTGACTTTTTCTGTGTATAATAGGACCCAAACCAAACACTGTATCCGACTTTTGGTGCATGGTTTGGCAAGAAGATGTAAATCAAATCATAATGTTAACCAACCTAAAAGAAGGAAGAAAGGTAAGTGGTGATTTAGAAAAAAATATAGAATTATATCGAGTTTTTTCTTAAACGGTTGTTTCAATGTTATTTTCGATTGTATTTTAGTTAAAATGTGCTCAATATTGGCCAGATCAAAATGCAACAATGACTTGTGAACACGTTGTCTTGACTGCAATGGAAGAGTGGCATTATGCTTATTATGTTGTTCGTAAAATAAAAATGACACACAAACAAGTAAGTCAAACCACATCTGTTTCTCATGATTACTCTGTTTTTTATATGTGATACATGTATATACCGCAGTCTATATTCGTTAAAGAATGGTAATGCTTCTTTAGGTTGTTCGAAAATTATTGACACAACCCATATATTTATTTTATTTAGTTACGGATATGAGTGAAAATTGACAAAGACATGAACTAACCGCAACGAGTAATTTCACAAAGTTTTATCTATAAATATAGAAAGTTTTTTTTTTGTATTTAAAGATACATGGAGTAGAAAAAGTAAAGTTGAATAAAGTAATAGTAAAATAGAATATCGAAGTACCTGGTGCAGACATTAACTCGGAGATTAAAAAACAAACTTAACTTCTACCTACAAAGTGTCTGTAGACCTATTATCGACAATTCAATAAAATGATTTTTTTATGTTTGTGTTGCTGTTTATTTTGAATAACCTTTCTGCAAGTTTCACTGGTGTTCGAGTTGAGATGCAGAAATAGTATAATTACATTTACTAAACAATAAAAATTTGAATACGCCGGCATATTTAATTTTGAAGTCAGGGCGGCGCAAATTTGTAAGAATCTCAGACAAAGAAAATGTCATTCCAAAATAAACTCCTGCTCAAACAAACATTATACTTTTAAAAGTGGTCAAAAGCTACAGTTTATTAGGCTTTTTAACTGATAATTTAACTAGAATAAAAAAACACAGGGACTTTTAAACAAGCACTTATAACACAACGATTGATTTCAGCGGTAGTAAAAATGTACATAATGACTGTGACAGGGGTTTTACAGTTGTTTGACTTTCAGATAGCAATAAATCAAGGTTTGTTAACAAACAAAAGTGGAATAAAGATGTAAATAGTTTCTTCCTTGAATGAATAAAAGAGAAATAAAAACTAATTTATGTTTTCGTTTGGTTTGTAAGGTATTTATAATATGAATGTATATGCGGAAGATGGCGCGTTAAAATGATGTTGCGATACATTTGCGGTTATCCCGGGTAACGTTGGCAAATTTTTAGCTCACCTGAGCTGAAAGCTCAAGTGAGCTAATCTGAGCAGATTTTGTCCGTCGTCCATCTGTAAACTTTCTACATTTTTAATTTTTTCTCCAAAACTGCTTGCCCAATTTCAACCAAATTTGGCACAAAGCATCCTTATTGGAAGGCAAAAAAAAAAATCTAGAAGTGAAAAACCGATCTTCATTCAGAGCGGAGAAAACCTCAGAACTGCAGAAATAGGGGTTGCATTTAAAAAACAATTCTTCTTAAGAACTACTGAGCCAAATTAAAAAAAATAACGTTATTTAACATGAATAAGCCTTATGGATAGGAAAATATTAATTGCAAAAATTATGAGCTAATTCTGCTTCAAATCTGAGTTATTACGAAGATAATAATAGAGGAAATCCATGTTTCAATCAGTTTTTAATTTCGGTTTTGGTATTCCATACTTCTAAAATAGTCGTGGTAAAATGGGTAGGGAAACCCAGGCCGGACAAAATAAAAGCCGGCGCATATTGAGATTTTTCAATTTACGTCGATCATAATTAACCAATGCCATTGAAATTTTAAGGATATGTTACAGATCAGGATATCTGTATTCGCTGCAAATACTATTGCACAACAGTGCGTATTTGGTATTTATTGACGATTGTTGTTTTCAAAGTTGGTAAAATGGGTAGGCAAACCCTGGTTGAGATTTTCCGAGTTTGTGGATTTATTTAAGAAGAAACGTAATATTTCATATTAAATTCCAAGTAAATAAAAAGGACTCTGTTAAAACAGTTCTCATAGTTTTGACACATTTTGTTACAGGGTTAAAGGCATAATTGATATTCTTAAGAAAATATTACAGCAGAAAACAATCCTGGTTTGTAGCCACTTGTTGTTTTGGAATAAAGATGAAAATAGTGGGTGGGCCTTAGTAAAAAAGAGTGATATGCCTGTTATTACGTTGAGTATAATAACATGTCACGTGACGACATTTTATTTTAGTGTAATCATCAATCAAGTGAGTAAGTTGAAAAGTCACACGAGTTTATGCCAGGTAAACAAAAGGCGTTTATAATGGGGAAGACAAATACATTTTTTGAATGATTTTTATTTGAGAAACTTAGCGCAATGAGAGACAATTTTATTCTTCACATTTATAGGATTTTTTTTTACATTTAGTACAATAACTATAATTATAATATTTTTTAAAAAAGATACGATAACTAGTAAGTAGTTAAGGAAGGAAATGTACCTATATGCTCTCAAATATTTTGATCGCTTTATAAAGTGGGGAAAGGAGGGTGGGGGGGGGGGCGCAAAACGAAAATATAGAAAATTTGAAGTTAACAGTGTACCCCTACCAAATGTTTAGTTTTATATCTAACATAGGATTTTTTATTTTCGGAAAAAAGGTATTCCATAATGGTACAATGTAAAATTTGAATATTTTACAATATTTATTTTTTGTTATTCTACATAGGGGTCATATGGTACAATATCCTTTGACCGCCCATATAAAGTCAGAGCAATGTTGCCCAATGGGCCTTTTGTTAAGATTCCTAGGAATGATGAACTGATGCTATGGAAAAGAATGTTTTACCCTTAAAAATGTTATACTAGCGTACTCTTTAGGGAATTCTCAAGTGTTCACTATTTTTTTCAAAGAAATAGGAACAAATGTCTCAATAATTTCGGAGCAATTCTCGCATTTCATCTAAACTTTGTTGCATTACCATTGAAACGACAACACTTATATCAGTATATTGAAAAACCAATTATTTATTTTGTTGACTAAATATTAATATCTTTACAAAGTTAAGGTTATATTTCAGCTAAAAATAAGTAAAACAATAACCCAATACCAATACACTGCCTGGCCGGACCATGGGACACCATATCCTCTCTTACTTTTACTTTTCCTTTGCCACGTGACGAGAGTTAAATCAGAGGAGCAAAATAGTTCCACCTTAGTTCATTGCAGGTACTTTTAATAACAACGATAACGACAAAGCGCATATTAAAGTTTTGTGTTTTAATTTGTTTGTCCTTAATTTTCGTGTTAAAATTCATTTTTCTTTGCTTGATGCGTATACAAACTGTAAACAGTGCCTCAGTACATCTACATCTAATGTTTTCAATAATAGACCAATTCAGTCTTTATAAACGTTATGTCCCTTGACCGCCATCTGTCGGGAAAATCCATATATTTCTCACGGTAGTCTTAATAGTTCAGAGGTTTGTAAATTTCTCAGTCTACATTAAAACTCCGTACTGTTGTGTATTTCGATTGCCCTACAATTGGGCAACCCATACTTTAAAGGAATGCATTAAATTTTTCAAAAATTACACCACGGCCGCCAAAATATTTGGTAATCTAAAGAAAGCATAGGTTGAGTTTTTCCATTTTGACCTTAGGGTTGACCACGCAAGGGGAAACACCTTTTGTAAAGTGTGGATGGGCCTATTTATTACTTTGATACTTTCTAAGTATACCAATAACTGTCTGTCTTGTATTTTAAAAACGCAATAAAGTCGACCTCAAGAAAATATCTAAAAATAATCTATACGCAAGGTTAATGGCATTCCTAGACAAGATAAAGCGATTAAGACCAAATGCACTTCTTAAATAATTTCACCAACTAATTTTGCATTCGTAACTATCATCTTGTTTCAAACATTACTTACTTGCTTGATCACAGAAAAAAAAATTGTAATCATTTTAAGGAAATCTTTCGAACCTCTAGTTATGTATTGAAAAGCGTTTTTGTTAAAAAAAAAATATAGATTTGAGTTTTCAAGGTCATGGTCCACTCTATTTTTTCAGTGCTGGAATAGGCAGAACAGGTACATATATAGCGATAGACGTACTATATGAAGCCGGGAAAATAGACAAAAAGATCAACATTGCAGAATATGTTAAGAAAATGAGGCAAAACTGAATGAATATGGTCCAAACTTATGTGAGTTACAATGATGTTCATTCCATTACATGTAATTGATTCAAGTGAAATGTGCAAAAAGCAAAGTCCAACGGTGCATTGTAAACCGGTTTGCGTCGCTATTTAGAGTATATTTTGGTTCTGATCTTTTTATATCTTGACATGTGTTGGGGGTTTTTTTCGAATCAATGCATCACAACAGTTTTAAAATAAATCAATTGTAAATATAAAAATAACAACGCTAAAGAGTTTGAAAGTTGTATTTCAATATTGATATGGCAATGTAATATTTATTTTTGTTCAAACTTTGCATTACCTGTAGGAGCAATACAGAACGATTTCTTTTACTCTACACGAATTGTTCAAAGCACCAGCTGTAGCTCTGAATGCAACGGGATTTCTTTAAAAACTGCAGACAAAAAAGGAGCATGCACTTGAAAAAGAGTTTCAGGTATTTTCGTTTTAAATTTGTTTACTTTTCTTAGGGAAGGAAAAATCTAAATGTAACAACATTTTGTATGCCGACAAATTATTTAATTCATTGAAAGATATTTTACAAAAAGCTCAAAGAAAAGAAATATTTTAATGGTTCTGAATCTTAATTAGGCATACATGTTGCTTAAAACTGCGAGTTGTTTTTTTTTTCGAAGTTGAATATTAACGCTTTTAATTTTACATATCTATAAAGTTTATTCACGATTTTAATACTAAAGAAAGATCAACTCGTATATAATTTCGCACGCATTGTGATGAATTATCATACATTATTTTAAAACATATAAAAGAGATTACTCTCAGTTCGTCCGCACTACAAAGACTTAGCCTACATGATGACCTCTCAAGTCCAGGGTGGTGCTCGATCTACCATACGTCCTCGTACGATATTTTTCATTTGAATATATCTCAAATAATGTTCTTTAAAAGGGTATATTAAAAACATACCTCTTTTTTCTTTTCCACTCTGTGGAAATGTTGGAAATTTAAGATACTTTTATAAACAAACAAAATCTGTCTTTTCATCTTTTACAGGGTTGAACTCTTGAAATAATTATTGATTAAATTTATTCAACAAAACAATCAAATGTATTTTCATAGATGTATATGAGGAAAAAATTTTCTCAACAAATTTCACAAACATTCATAAGTTTTAGACATATTGATCATAGTTCATAAAAACACAATTAATTTAAGGAGAGTGCTCCAAATGACGTCCTATTTTGATAGATAATAACAATAGGTCGAAGATAAAAAATCTGTATGGATCCCACTTTCTGAATTCTGCTCACTATTGACTTATTTTGTTATTTCTACAGTTGTAAGTTTATTCAACAAAATATCATACGATGCAGTTTTGTGATATCATACTTTAAGGAAAAACAAGTTTTTCATCTAAACTTTCTGTGGGAAAAAAAATAAACTATTTTACTTATATATTTTAGTCACAATTTACATGTTTTAGCCACATGTTATTTAATTGATACGAATTTCAAATGGTATAAGATACTCTTGGACACCCTGTATATGCAGTAATTTCAATTGTTTTTACAAAATTAGTTTTCAATAAAAATGTTCCAGGAAATTAAATTAAAATCCCCCAACTTAAATCAAACGTTTCAACACTGAAATAAATAATCTTGATGGGGAATGAATATTATTTAGGCAGTCTTCACACATACAACTCTTTCAAATCAACTTAAACATCTTATTTTGATATTGACATCTTGGTTATAATCATTTAAACAAAATAGTTGGATAAAAAGTGAAATTTTGTGATTATGTCAATTTATTTTTTTAAATCAGTGTATAATCTAACATTAAAGTTACGTGTTTCAATACAATTTTTAGTCCATATTTGTTATTTTAGTGGATAAATACATCATATACCTGACATCCAATGTACCAAAACGTGGAAACTACATCAATGCAATTGCTGTACCGGTACGTTTTATGACTAAGAAACTATAAACCGTTTGTTTCTACACATCTTTCGTCAAACTTAATTAAATTACTCAATATATCACGAACTATTACAAAATTAATTACAGATTCGTGTTATAATTTATATATTTTTTAAATTCAGGCTTTTACCAAGGAGAATACATTTATTATCACCCATTACCCGGCACCAGAGAACGCTGTAGACTTCCTTCGATTGATCACTGACTATGACTGTGAACTAGTTGTTAGCATGGAACCTCTCCAAGAAGTGGAATCTGTGCGTTTTTTGAATTAAATATATTTTCATTGATATTGAAAAAAAAATCAAAACATAATTTTTATAATACTTAATTATAATGCAGAAATTATTTTAAAAATACATATGAATAATTTGGGTCATGTTATTCAGACAACCCAATGGTTACCCACTTCGACGAATCCAAAAACTGTGTCTTCTTTTACACTTCACCTCCAACAAGATCAGGCATCGGTGATCGGGAATTTGAAAATTGATATAGCCCAAAATGAAGTGAATTAAGGTAATAATGTTTTTGAATCGAATATTACAAACTGATATAAACTATTGTTAATCGGTTAAAACATGCTGCTTACTTTTTATTAAGAAGGGCAATGAGACGTGGTCGGTCAATATAACAGAACCGTCCAGTAATTTAACAGTAGACAACCATCAGACAGTTTCTCAGATCCTTAGCTTGGTGTCGTTATCTCTAAATATCAAAACCAACAATCCCATCCTCGTTGTCAGCAGGTAATTACATTCGTAAAACTGGTGTGGAAAATCCCCTATGACAATCAAACAAATTTGGTAGCAAAAAAAAATGTATATGTTTTTTAATATTATTTTTACAAAAAATATGGAAATATTTGTTATTAATAACTAAGAGATAATATAATTTGTAAAAGTATATTCCAAATATTTAAACCAATTTACTTATTAGATATAATTGTGAAAACGAAGAATTACAACTTCTGTAAAAACTCAGCTATACTTTTTTTTCTATTTCTTTATTTTTTTATCTGTTTATTAATTTCCTTAAGTTCCCGTTTTTTAAATGCCAGAAAATTCGAAATTCTTTAAATACATGTATGAACAGTCATACATGTATGAACAGTCAATGCATACAAACATCTTGCTGAACAAATTATACTTAGCGAGTTTATCATTCTATATATAATAAATATAAAATTAAAGGGATGGCGCTGCCCTGTGTGGTGTGTTTTGTGCTGTATACAACCTGATACAACAACTGACAATGGACGAGGAGATTGACGTGTTCTCTGTGGTCAGACTCCTACAAACTAGACGTCCTGAACTATGCCCAACCTTGGTAACTTTATGTTTATTTCATGGTACATGTAAGGCACGTCTCCTGATATGTATAGAATTAATTGCACACTCATGTACATACACATCAAGTCACGGATCTATATGAATAACATGTAAAACATCTTTTCTACTGAAAAATGGCGTTCACATAACTAATATACCTATGTATACATTATTTCTAGACAAGTATCACAAAAATGTTTTATATTGATCTATCATAAAAATATGTAAGCATAAACCTGTTAACGTTGATGACATAAGCAAAATCAGGTGTTTAACATATTTTATGCTTTATTCAATTTCAGGGGGAATATGAAACTATTCATTGTGCCTTAAAGAGCTTCATACAGTCACAAATTGGAGAAAATGTCTACTTTAACCATTAAGTTTACTTTGAGGACTGTTTTTTATGATAATGGTGAGGTTTTTGTGCAAAAACACTTTTTGTACAAACGTCAAAAACTGTTTATTTACAGTACTGATAAAGGTGTGTATTCAGATAGCTTATGTACATGTAAGGGAGTATGACGTTTGATAGATATAGCCAAACATGTACATTATACAATGTATGCTTGATTAATAAATTGTCATTTCTTTCTCCCCTTATACTAAATGATGCACACTTTGTTGAGTTTGAAACATGCATTACCCTAAATTGCCATTTGATTACATCCAAAATTTGTTTATTACAACATATACTTATACCATTTAGTAACAATTCTATAATCTATTGCAAACAGAGATTGATGTTAATCAATTGCATGATACTGTATTATTGGTCATACTTGTTATAAGATTTGAATAAAATATATCTATTTTTCATTTTGTAATTTTAACCATAAAAAAGTGCGTTTAATATTTTTTTTTTCATTTATTGCACCTACATGTATTTCGTTTATTAAGTTACTTGTCTGATTTATGTACATGGATAATACATGTGTATGTTCAAAAGTAACGCTATCGGTTATATCTGTAAGAAAGATAAATTATACGTATTGCGTTAAATCCCTATTCTCAATCATACTCTCCGCTTTTATTTATTTAGAGTATACAAAAAGTATATTCAGGGTAATACAACCCAACATGCATCATATTCTTCGAATAGACGACATATTTAAAAAAATGGGATCTGTACAACGGTGGTATTCAGGAATTCACTAACCGACTTGAGGTTTTAATTGACATAAATGAACATCAGTTCAAAATTTGTTGGTTTTTAGAAACTCTGCTAAATTTGTTAAACTCGTATGAACATTTGTGAAACATGTTTTGTGAAAAATAAAAATGCCTTGTTGTTTGGTTTATTAAATCTAAACAAAGGCCATTTATATATCAAAGTAAACCTTGAATAGATTAATGTAAATAGATAACATGAATGAAAATTATATTTCAATTTTGCTTTTAATACTCCTAAAAATATTCAGTCAGAAAAAAGCAGAGTATGATTTTTGCATTATAAGTATTTGTAACATGGGTTTTCATTTGCTAATTCTATGTTTCAACTGGATATAACTTTTTGATGACATCACAACCGCTCGAATTAAAAAGGAAAATATTTACAACATTCCGTTAGGCTTCTATACAATTAATGTGTCTTTTGGTATCAACAAACAGAACATTTTATCTTCAGTCCATGAATAGAAAAGACACATATCTCTTTTTTAGGTAGTTGTGTTAATGTCCAATTATTCAAACATCATTTAATTAACTTATGTCTTATTTGTACTTTTGTTAAATGTCCCTTATTTTTCCTGGCAAATACAATCGTTGTTATAAGCATCATATACCATGTTTTTAACATTTAGACATACTTTTTGACGTATTCATATATTTTTCTTAAAATGGAAAACTGCTTTTTGTCACACTGTACATAAATAAGTATTGTTCTTCAACTAAATCAACTGCGTACCGTCATCACCTTTACTCCATTCCAATACCCCTTTTCATTAAAAATGAATACTCTTTAAATCATATTAATTTTAATCAACTGAGTTGGAAATCTACGTTGAAGATACGCTTGTACATTTTGTTACGTAATATGCAACCGTACATTCAAATTAAGGCACAAGGCTTTTAAACACAATCATGGGCTGGTTTTCTTCCACTGTTTTTTTAATCGGAATAGGCTCTGTTTTAAAAAAAACAATCATGTTCCATGACATAGATTTCTCTTTATATGATCTTACAATTGCGGATATTTAATGATCCTTATTTTTGATTTACGCAATGCATGGCTTTGTCATTTATTGACAACATACATTACTCTGGCCATTTTTAAAATCAAATTTTGAGCTTTCTGTCAAACCCACCAATAATTTCTAGAAGAGTGGATTTGCACAGCTGACGGCATTGTCTTGTGATAACGCCTGCAATGAAATGTGACACCTTTTCACTGTTAGCAAAATGTTCTTTCTTATATAATATATTAAATTATATATATAATATAAATATTCATTCGAAACATAGATATGTTATTATATTTTTACCACTATAAAGGACATCTAAATCATATATCAAAAATTGCTACGCTTTGTCATTATACAGTTGTTGACTGGGGTAGAGGGCAACAGATGATCTGTCGGACCGGCTCGCAAACTGTTGCCTAAGGCCAAAGTCCGCAGTCAACAGTTTGCGAGCCGGTCCGACTGATCAACTTTTACCGAGACACAGTCAACAACTGTTTTGTTATACCCCTCCTATTCAATAACACGTTTTCGCGGAGTGTGACGTCACCGATCAACAGTCTTTTTTAACAGTCGATTTTAACAGTTCCAATGTAACAGTTCTAGTCAAACAGTCAAAATGCTGGGCTTTTTTTCTCGTATAGTTAGATATTAACTGTTTAACAGGGGTATAACAATGATGTCTGTAAGTGGATTTTAATTGTTATTATAATGCATAATTATATTTTGTTTACCAACGCATTGTGGTAATTTCTTTATTTCTTGAGGAAAATACCCAAATCGATTGCAGTCAATTTTTTCTTGTCCTTTATCTTTCTTTAACAATTAATTACAAACGCAATATGCATTATGAAACCTTTGTGATTCATTGATAAAATAATAATAAAAAGTTCCTTCCACACAATCATTTTTTTAAAGACTGTACTTAATTATTGATTCGAAAAAATGGGTAAACTTTTTTCTTCTATTTAGAAATACCAACACTGAAACATACTGTTTATCAATTTTGGATGTTTTACAGTGTACTCAGGCTAACTTCAAACCTGAAGTCCTCATTTTTTCAATGAACTTTCACATTTACAAAAGAATTGTGGGATGTATTTTTTTCTTACGTTATAAATAAAGTTTGACAGCGGAAACATCCTCTTGCTTAAATACATATGTACCTGGTGATTTTTGAAACGGGTAAATCAGAAACGCATTTAAACCAAGCGTGTTGTTTGGTCGTTAGGGCTGTGTACTTAAATAAATAACATGCGTAAAGGTGTTTTTTTTATATTCAAATATATTGTCTTATTTGTGTGATTAAAATTAAAAGGACTGAATCGTTTACAGATTATATATCACATTTGGTGTGAATTTTTGTGCAAGGAAGCCTCAACAACTGATACATATGTTAACATTAATATGAAAGAGATTGAACTTTTAGCATTGCAACTATTACCTGTCATTTCAGTGAAAAAAGTTTTCCATGTTTGTGTGTACTGAATCAATTTGTTTCATTTAGTTTTCATCTAAAATAACACCTTTTGCTACTCACCAAGTGATGCTGGTAAGAATTTTTGACATAAAAATAGCATATTTAGCCATTTAAACATCAATAGCATACACCTGTGATACAAATATTTGTGAATCGATAAGAAAGTGTTGAATGTGCATTAAGATTTGATTTACGAAAAGTCTTCCTGGTTCAGTGTAAATATAAGGAAGACGGGTCTTTAAAATTATTTCCAATGAGGATTTTTTGCCCGGGTATTGTAAATCAATTATTCTCTGGAGTTGGGGCATCTCTTGAGTGTAAATACTGTGTACATGTACAGTCTAAACGTGTCAGTTGTTTGTACATAAAGTAATGTGATGTCTCTTTTTCACAGAATTATGGGATTCGTATCACTGAATGTATTATTGTACGTTGTACAAATTCATGGATTAGGTAGGTTTCTATTTCACCAATACCATGTATAATAATAAGATATTTCATGCTTAGCAAGTATAGATACTTAATCCTATACAATAAGGGAGGATGATATTATATAAAATGTGTTTAATTCAGCATGTGTACATTGAGTATTTGTTATTTACGTCATTCATTCCTACAGAAAATCTTGCACTACATCAGCCAACTTGGGAGCAGAATCCCTGGCCAGACAAAATGAGAGACTTTGGTAGTGAGAATGCGGTGGACGGTATGTACACTGATCGTGGAGCTAATGGGGGCCAATGTACAATATCTGTGGATGGCGTATACAATGCAACATTGGGGGTAGACCTGGGGAGAGTGGTCAGCATCAGTCATATAGATATATACTACAGAACGGATAACCTGGGTGAGTATCCTTTAAAATCAAATATAATTAACGTTTACTTCTTTCATAAAAGACATACTTTGATTAATCACAAAGACAATCATTTCGCATGATTTTTTACATGTAATTGTATGATAGAAAACTGTCGCAAAGTGTAAAAGTGTTAAGCGTCCAAGGCTTTACATATGTCGATGAAATAAGCTGAGAAGAAATGACTACAATGTTACAACATATTTAATATATTTAAAGGTATGTTTTAATGTAAAGTAAAGTAGCTTAAACTTTCATGTTGAATACTGAAATCTGATTGGTCTAGACGCATTTGGTAATCTGTTCTATTTCCCTCAGCGTTAGCAACACACATGGCAACGGGTAACACAGCGATTTGTTATATGCGCGTAAATTATGCGGGTACGGTTCGCTGTAAGATTCACTTGGTTTTCTTTTAAATTAAGATATTTAGTGTAATGAAATTGATAATGTAATAAATTACCTCAAAAACCATTGTCAACCTTCGCTTCGGTTGACAAATGGTTGTCTCTGGTGTCAATTTTAACTGTTACTCTCCCAAACAGGCACTATTTATATAATGTAACACTTAACGTAACATCACACAAAGCATAACCAGTCAAAATCTTGAACGAAATTTATTAAAAACGCCAAACACAATTGTGCGAAACTTCATAGTAATGATAATGAATTTATTTATTACAATTATAACAGATGTATTCATATTGTATAATGATATTATAAATAATGGTATCTTTGTTTTAATATACTTTGCAGAAATGTTTAGACTTAATAGATGTACGTTTTAATGAATGCACAATTATGCCTAATGCAAATAGAGTTTATGGGGTATGAAAGAATAACCCAAGTCCATCTGTGCAATCCTCTCTGGGCAATATATCTCTTATGGAATGATATTATTAAGTTCTTCATTCACACAAAAATTGAGTAAAAATGAATGGCCTGAGGGTGTGTAATGATTTTACCCAACGCCATTTAAGTAAGTTAAAAATTCACTGGAAGAAAAAGTGCAAAACTTATTTTTAATTTTTTGCCCCCCAAATTAAAGTTTTATAAAGAGCTTTTAAAATAAGGTGAAAGATAGTTAGAATTATATCTAAAATAAGAGTGCAAAAAATTATCACCACAGTGACGACATAATGTAGAAATGACGTCATGAAAATTGCCTAAGTTTGATAATTGATGTTTTATAGCGAAATATGGGTGTTTTCCGATGGTTTTTCGACTGGGAAACATCAAGCGCAGGCTTGCTCGAGTTCCATTTTTTAGTTTAATGTGTATATTTATCAGAAGAAAAACATATGTTAAAATCGTACTTGAGCAGACCTTCGCTCAATACTTCCGAATGCAAAATATAAAGCAAAATTGAAAATATTTTCAATTGTTTAGAAATTTGCGGGAATTAGGTCATTTAGTTGACGTCATAGATAAATAGCAAATGAGCAATGATGACTAAAATCATGATTTTAGTTATAGGCATTTACTGTACAATGATTTATGAAGATTTGATTTTTATTGGACACTAATTAAAAATTGGTTACATTTGGGGGCAGATATTTGACCAAACCACATAGTCCTTTATTCTTCAGACCAATATTGTGTATGACTTAAGGATGTGTCATAATTTTGACCAAAGTCAAATTGGCTTGAGGACACTGGATGGGAAATAGCAAATTCGTGCCAGGCTCATATCTTTCTTATGGATAATAATACGAATATTGTATTTCACACAAACATTGCTTAAGACCTGAAAGTGTGTCAAACATTTGTCCCAAGGTCATTTCGGTAAGTTCAACATTATTGAAAAAAAATAATAATTGTTGTCCACTTTATAACTGTTATAATGGAGAAACATTCGTAGCTCTCACTTTATATAAATATTGCTTATGACATAAGGATGTGTCATTAACCCAAGGTCAGTTGTGCAAGTTCAAGACCATTGTCTATAAAATGCATTATTCCCGTCTAGGCCATACATTGATATGATTATGATTATTTCTTAGCTGGGGAATTATCTGGTAGCTTGCTCTTATAACCTTTTGTTTCGTTACTATGTTAGCACATCTGAATGGTCCTGTCAATATTGGCTAAATTTATTGTAGAAGCTTTTATTTTGTAAACCATTATTTTCGTCTGTTTGCTATTTCAGGTTATAGTTATTACATGTATACAGGGAGAGTTGCGGGCTTTTTTGTCTATGTGTCCAACACAACCTCTAAAGACGACGGATATCTCTGTTATCACGATAAATCAACCATAGAGGGCACGTTGTCATCAGACCAGCATATAAACTGCACCCTTCATGGACGATACGTTATCTACTACAATGAACGTAAACCAGGTGTTAATTACCCTACCTTCTATTCTAAATATGCATATCATGAACTCTGTGAGCTAGAGGTCTACGGTAAGTCTCAAACAAAAAGATCGCATAAATAAACTGAATAAAAACTCTTTTAATATTCAATAAAACCGTTCTGCTAACCCGTTTCTCAACTAATTACATTTGTATATAACTACTCGTGTACAATATTGATCATTTGTTATATACGATAAAAAGAATGTTTTTTCCTGCTCCATTTAAATAGGGTGTAATGGAACCTATGGAGAAGATTGCATTTATCCCTGCCCCACAAACTGCCAAGACAGGAGGTGTGATATTAATACAGGCCTCTGTTTTAGCTGTGTTCCAGGATATAATGGTCCAAAATGTAACTTTGGTATACAATCAATTCGTAATACTTTTTTGTTGTTGTGTCTTTTATATCTTTTTTTATTTCCTTAAATAACAGCAACTTTGAGTCCAATCATTATCGACACATATGTCATAACCATATGTTAGTGTTAAGATAAGGGACAATTTCATTAATAAATAATAAATAAAACAATTATTTGAACATATTTTTACAATGTGTTGTTTTCAAAAATTGCTCTAAATAAAATTTAGTCTCTTTTCAAGCAATAAACGTATGTAGCATGTGGTCACTCCAACCTAAATAACGTATTTTATGTTGCCTGTTTTATTTGCGGACTGTGAAAAAGGAAGAAACTGCCAATACAATCCTAAGTATTGTAAATCAGAAAATCAACTTTGGTTTAAAGTGATATGGTCCTGGTTGCTAAAGGCTTTTCTAAAGTGTATATAAAAATCATTTGATTCAGATAATTAGCCCTAGAAACTATTCTGATATATATTTCATATTTTTTTAGCTCAACATACATGTACATGTAATAACACATGTAATAAATAAGTAAAATAATTAAGAATAAGTAGTCCCTGCAACCGTTATCTGGCTTTCGCTTTCAAGTTAATTTGTAATTAATTATGTATTAAGTAAGGAACATTTGTTGATGGTACCTGTTTCTTAAAAAAAGGAATAAATAAACATTTCTGATTTCTGTATGTAGTCTGTAACAACAATACCTACGGACCAGAATGTGCATTAAAATGTGGTAACTGTAGCAATGGAGAGACGTGTCACCACATCAACGGTACCTGTTTCAATGGATGTGCTGAAGGAGCACTAGGCGATACCTGCCAGGGAGGTTCGGGATTTGGATATCTGTCGATTTTTAAATCTACACAATATAATCATGAAAAATTAAATGAAATACACGTAAACAATATAAACAATTCTTGGGATAAAAAAAATTTGCAGGCTGCCAATCTGGATATTATGGACAAAATTGCAGTCACCGTTGTAGTGAAAATTGCATTGTGACCAGTCAATGTAACAGATTTACAGGAAGATGTGACGGTGGGTGTAAACCAGGATGGAGAGAAAACACATGTAATCAAAGTAAGTTTATTTTGTAATTTTTGAAACTGAAATCGAAATCAAGTCAGTGCTATTACTTAAACTGTGTTCAAAAGATTTAAAAAATAAAACCAAAATATACTGCAGAAAAATAACTTGTTTTGTGTTCACAATTGTAAAGTTTAAAACAAAACATTTTTAATTGCTATTAGTTAATAAATAATAGAACACGTTTATGATATTTCATGAAAAATAAAATATATCGTTGGATGTAATGTAGGAATTTTTTTCTATATCTTTAATCGACAGTTATTATTATTTGATAAGCAATTATTAACTTTTTGGTGTTGTGGTTTTTTTTTTCAATTCTTTTAAATAACAACTTTAGGGCAAATCTCTGTTGACAAGTTAACCATTACTATAAAATAATCTTAAACTAAGTGTGTTGAACACGAATGCCCCAACAAACTACTAAAATTTAGTGTTATATTTGTTTGATTGCAGTAGAAGTTAAAAAGCCCTTAGTACATGTATTACTTATTGTTCAAGTCCAAGAGGCATAACGCTGTCAAAATTTATTAGCCTTGAACGAATTGACCTGTATTTTCTAATAAAGTAACCTTATATGAAATACCAGCTTTATTCATGCACCACTTTAAAAGAAAACGGGCGAAATTAATAACTTCTTGTCCTTAATACAAGAGGGATAACTGTCAAAAATCATTGGGCCAGAATTATGGATTACGTTTACTCAGAATGAAAACATATATATTCCACTGATGATAATGAAAAGCCATTTATTATGTGATATAAAGCTTTAATTGAAGTGTTACTTATCACTTTCAAAAAAGTAGGCCAATGCCATATTTTTTTAGTTAATGGCTATTGAGTATTTTTTTTGAAAATTTAAGAAAATCTTTAAAACTTTTACACTATGATTGGGATTTTCTTACTTTTGAAAATAATACAAATTGCTAAACTTTTTTAAAAATGAAATACAGAGATACAGGAATACGGAAATACATTTTGTGTTTACAACAAATTTTACTTTTGACATTAAACTTTATAAGAATTCAAATTTAAGAACTCAAACCTTGAGTAAACAACGTTCTTAAATTCAAACTCGACCTGTATTTTTTGTAAATACCCTACGTATTTCTTATATATTCTTTAAAATTATAGTCTAAGAGCAAAAAAATATGGTCTTCTTTCACACCCTAAATCACGTATATTTCGTTGCCTATTTTATAATGCCTACTGCGAAATTAGACTATATGGAATAAACAGTCAGTATAATTTTAGTCATTGTAACGAAGAGTCTCATTGTCATAAGTAAACGGGTTGTGTTTAAAGATATGCGGCCCTGGTTACATAAGATCTTTCTGCAATGTATGTAAAAAACGGTATGTTCCCGTTTTGCACACATTTGATAATTGGGTATAGAACAATAGGTGTGAATTGTGTTGTGATAGCAATTATAGTCTGCTTTCAGTCAAAGATTTTACCTGGATTTTTACCTTTGTTTTATCAGCACCTTTACGAGAATATAAATATTTTGTTGTGTTTTGGGTCTAATAACTATCACCTATTTTTTTTCATTTCGTAAAATAAAGATAACGATATTTTTAGTCTTAGAATTCCACTCACTGATCATCTTCACAAGATGTTGTGAAGATGATGGGAGACTCCGTGACTCTTTTTACAACTTGGTTGCAGAATATGTAAAACGCATGTTTATAGTGAGTTGATTGGTATCAACAGAAAGAATATAGAAAATATGTTTACAGTTTTTGAAGCATCCATCATAAAATTGACGATTTATCATCATATCATCAGGCACGTAGCATCGTTTTGAAAGTGGGGGGGACCAGACTCATCCATAAAATCTTGACAAGCCAAAAAAAAAAAAAAAGGGAAAAGGTTACTTTTCAAAATTCTGAAAATCCTAATCCGGGTAGTAGTATACATTCGACTTCAATTTCACTGATTATTTACCTATTTATTTTCAATTCATTTTTTTACATGGTTCCATACAAAAGTGGGTGGGGGGGGGGGGCAAATCCATGTTAATTCAATTTTTCGAACACTGTATGTAAATTTAAGGCTGCGCAAAAAAGGGGGGGGGGTTGGGGGTTGGCAGCCCCCCCCCCCCCCCTCTCCACGATGCTATGTGCCTGATCATCATACAGTTTTTGTCTTTTTCTTCGATTATTCAAGCCAAAGCTTAAATGAGAAATATTTAACAGCGTTTTCACTAGACACATTTCCTTCATTTATGTCAGCAATAATTGAATATCAAAATATAATTTTCTTCAATCTTGTAACATGCACATGTACTTCCTTAAGTGTTCTTAAGTTTAATTGTTTAAATAACTTATTACAAATGTTCATGACCAGATTGAAGTTTGAAATTAAACTCAAGAACATGCAAGTAAATGTGCTTTTATGCAATTTATATTATACCAAAATAAATGTAAATATCAATTGGGAGTAGATACGTCTATTTATTTTATTGTAAATAGCCCTCACAGGAACTGTGACATAGGCTATAGCAATCAAGCAATTATCTCACCTGGTCAAATTCCCGTTTCGCACATATTTTTTCTATACCTAATTTTCAAATGTGTGCAAAACGGGAACAAACCGTAAAAACGCATAATATGAAATATTTTGCCAAATCAACTATCCCGATATTTTTCTAAAGAATTACCTAACAGTAATAAAAACGTAAATGATAAATGAGTATTCCTTATGCTTTTTAGTTTGCTTAAACTTTGTTTAAGATTCCTTTTGTCCTGCGGAAGAGCGTAGAATAGTAAATTATCTATGTTTTACATTAAAAGAGCCATTGTTAATGATAAATGTTTCTTTAAAAGAAAATAAAAAAATATAGTTTTTTTAAGTTTGTAACAACAATACCTACGGACCGGCATGTGCTTTAAACTGTGGTAACTGCAGCAATGGAGGGACGTGTCACCACATCAACGGTACCTGTCTCCATGGATGTGCTAGAGGGACAACAGGCGATACTTGCCAGGAAGGTGTCAATTTCTAATAATCATTATTGATAATTTAGACTGTTACATGTATCACATTTGTATGAGAAAAAAATTTTGCAGGATGCCAATCAGGATATTATGGGCGGGATTGCAGTCACCGTTGTAGTGAAAACTGCATTGTTAACAATCATTGTGACAGAGTTACAGGACGATGTGACGGTGGGTGTAAACAAGGATGGACAGGAAACACCTGTGATCAAAGTAGGTTTATTTTGTAATTTTTGAAACTAAAATCCAACTTAAGTCAGTGCTATAACTGAAACTGTATTCAAAAACTTTCTAAATGAAACAAATAAAATTGAAGAAAAAAACAACAACATTTTTTGAGTTCACAATTGTAAGATTTCAAAATAAAATAATCCTAACTGTTATTGTTTGATTAGGTTAATGAAACATATTAATATTTTTCATTAAAACTAACATATATTTGTGAAAATGTAGAAAAAAACAGTTTTTTGGGGAGTTGATTTTAATCATTTCTCCTATGCAGTTACTCTGGCAAACTGAAACTGAACTGAAACTGTTTGAACCTAATCACCAATCATCACCGCTGACAAGACTTAGTTCTTGAATTTAATCGATAAACTCGATGTAATGTACGCTGAAACATTTTTTTAAAAGAAAACTTATTTAGTAATGCCTTGGGAATAGTCAGATGTTTAATAGTACGAACAATTTAGAAGTTGTTTGCAGTCGTAAGTATTCCTACGAGTTCAATATAGTGTCGTTCAACCATCGGCTGTCTCTATATTTAGAGATCGCATCATCAAGCTATCACGTGACTTACTCGTCGTAGATAAACGGAGATATCCAAGCATCTGATTGAACGAGGCTGGAGATCATAATTGGTTGGATCCATACATTTTTTGAAATATTTCGAATACCGATACATGATTTGACGAAATCAGTTCTATTTTTAAATATTACACAACATGAATGATTTATTATACTATAGAGGTTTTCTCGAAATGCTTGTCGGAAAAGTCCGAGAATACATATTATAAAAATGTACGTAATTCAAATACAGATTATAAACTACTTGCCAAGCAAGTTAACATATAAATGATTTTAAGATAAAAAATAATCGATAAAATTAACTCCCGGCAGTACTTCAGTACTTTGATTGTATATCCTAAACAGATAATCCATCTTGACATTTGATAATCAAGTAACGTTGTTTTTTGATTGGTATAACTAACTACACACATCCCTTTAATATACTGACGACAATGCGTCTTAGTTTTGTCATTTTAAATGAAATACATTAATTTTACTAAACATTTAACATGTTTCCAGTTAGAGCAACCAACACACAACCTTGTTCATGCACAGAGAGCTACACCATTGTAATCGTCGTGGTATCAGTTTTGATTGTTGTCACAGGAAGTCTGATAAATTTTGTCATCTGGAAGAGAAATGCTGGTTCGTAGCATAAGTGAAATACCTAAAATGAATTTATGTTTCATCTTTGAGAATTAATGAAGATAGTCCTAGGTTCAAGAGCCTACATCTATCTATCTATCTATCTATCTATCTATCTATCTATCTATCTAATGTGGTGTTGTTCTATTAATTCTAAATCTGACTTTTATTGCAGCGAATTTATCCAGAATGAGGTTAGTCTTACGCTTTTATATACTAGATTTATTTTGAACAAATTTTTAGCTTTGCATCGAAATATAAGATAAACATTTTATTTAGCATACTTAGATTAAATGGTTGATTTGCTTTAAACAAAGCTCTTGTGTACATTATTAGAATAATTTTTTTCAATACTCTATTAAAATAAATTTTAAAATTCAAGATATATTGAGAGACATTTAAAACTCTGTTTATGTTTTAGCCTGGGGAATATTCCGCAACCTACAAGTAAACGAGGTACAATAAAAGAATTCTGAATGAAGTTGAGTTAAAATAAGCGTCATATCTCAAATCTGTAAACAATATAACACAATTGTTATTAAAAAAAATATCCTAAACGTGCTCTAAAACCCAGCATTTAATACAGTATTTTTTTTAAAAAATCATAAAGTGTAGAACTATTTCAGCATCATGAGCAAATGAAACTAAAAATGAGTGAGACATTTTGACTAAATTTTCAGAGGAAAAGGATCATCAGTATACAGAACTTGAAGAGATTGACAAATCCAAGACATATGAAGAAATCCATAGTTATTCAAACTGAAACCGGCAGTAACCTAACGTCTTTGAAGAGGTTTTCAACAAAGAGCTAGAGCTACAAAGCATCAAAATTTGGCACAAATTTTGTTTCTGCTTCTCTACAACTGTATTTGTTTCACCTCGAGCTCGGCACATACGCAACATCAAACATGCCATCGTCGTGGAAATTGTAGCTATATTTGCAGTATTTGCAAAATTTGAATAGGGCCAAAGTTGAGAACTTCTTTAAAACTTTTAAAAATGAGAGACATTGCCAATATCTGCCTTCCTGCAAAATTTCTTAGAAGTACCTGCTTGACTAATATGTATTTTAAACATTTTGAAAAATATGCGACATGTAAAAGAAAATAAAACAAAACACTTTTTCATAGCAATATTTATTTCCTTAATTCTCACTGAAATTTATTAATATAGGAATATAACTATTTGGGAGTATTTACAAAAATTATCATTGTATTGGTTATCTTAGTTTGTTTCTAATACAAAGTTGAAATTATAACAGATAATGCCATTATCATTTTTAAGTGGTACATGTAAAATTAATATTGCTCAAGTTAATGAATTCCCGTAGAGTCCTTATTAGGTTCATACAAACTTAAAAGACTTAATTGTCTATTTCTATTGAAATACTTGCATGTGGTACTTAAAAATTCTTTGTATTTTTTACTATAATTTTTTTCAAGTTGTGTTATCAAATAAAACAACTAATCTTTACTTTGAAATTAACGATTTAAAACGCGCTTAATAGCCTGATAGTCTTTAATGTATTGCTTGATTTCCAAAGTATAATGCGAATCAACTTAACATATGATATCACATTTTTGTTGTTTAAAATATTACAAAATATTTCTTATTGTCATAGTTAACAGACGTTTGTTTTAACTTCAATCATTATATTATTATATGATACACGTGCGTATACTTAAACGATATGTCATTGAGTGTTTGGTATGGCTGAAGTTGTAACAGTCTTTTTCTTTTGCGTTTTGGCATGTTAAAGACACCGACAGTCCCCCTTTTTTAAGTTGGCATGATGTCCGAATGTTGCGGATAAGTTTTGCATAGAGTTTGTAGAAAGCAATCAAGCCTTGCTAGATTGATTCATGCAGAATGGCTATGATAGATTTAGCACTTACTAAACGCAACCATGACATATTTTGAAATTTGTATTCATAAGTTTTTCTTTATTTACATTTTTGATCAGCTTTTAACTATAAAACACCTTTGAATTTAAAATACAAAGTTTAAGCAAATAAAAAAAAACCCAGATAAAGAATAGTCATGGCATCAGTCTCGCACTCCCAGTTTCTCATCTCTGTGATGGCGAGCATATCCAGATACCAAAGGATGGCAGCAACATGGGAACACATACCCAAAACACAAGTACCAGCCCTGCTCTTGCAGTACCTTGACTTCACCCACATCATATTGAATCCACAGTAGGTAGGATCTTGATGACACGTGATGATTCTGTAGTTTTACACGAGGAAGGCCTGGCTTCTTTATGTGGACTTGGATGCTGCAGTCTCCCTCCATATGTTCTTTGGCGTAGGATGGTGATAGATGCAGTTGGTATACACCGCATGTGATGGCTCTAAGTTGTTCCTCATCCATGTTTGGAAAGTCCAGTAAGTCATCAATCTCCTTCCAGCATACTGATCGTCTGTCCAGATGGTTTTCTTCTACATGGTGCTGAAGGGTATTCACCTGCTTGGAGAGAAAAACCATCTTTGCACCTAAGGCCTGGTCTTTTTGAGTTTCTCCACTAGCAAGGTGTTTTAGATATCTGACAGTAAAATGGTAGTGAGTAACTGGTATATCATAAGTGTATTTTTAACTACACTATTTCAAAAATATACAGGCTTAAACGTTAGAAGAAAAAAAAACATTATCCATTTGATAATTGTATTACAGATTTAAAGCAAAATAAATAGTAACCAATGTAGTAATCGATGACGCTTAAATTGTTTTATCATTTTAAAGTTTAAAATCAAGCAAATTGGTATTTTGTTTTCATCAGTGAAAAGATCCTGTAGATATTTAAATATACAAAGTTTATTTTGATAATAACTTGCCTATTTATATTAGGTTATGTATATCCATTCATCTGTTTTAAAAATGTACCTAATATTAAAATATCTATTAATAGTAGTCCATACCTTTGTCACAAATCGACTGGTGTTCGCATTTTCTGTGGACATCTTCTTGCCTCCTTTGGCCAGGAATGATAGAGATTTTGCCTTTAATCTCCATTTTTTTCTAGATAGTCAAGGGGTTCTCTAAATCAACGATCAACCACAAATATGTCATCCTTCTGTACCCACTCCGAATGTCCTCGACGTTGCTGTGCATAATGTGATTCAGGATTGTGTGGCGTCCTTGTTTCTAGCAATATAAGGGCCCAGTACTGAAACAAAGAGTCCTGTTAAAGACATGATGATCATTGGCTTCACCAGTGGCCGTTCTTTGTGGAGACTGAATGATTGTCGCTGAAACCTGAAATTGCCACTTTTTTGTATATATATGAAAGTTTCATCAAGGCAAGTATTGCTGGCTGGGACACTGTATGACCATGAATCATCTGGGCCATAGGTCTTGTGTGCTCCTTAATTATCTGTTCCCTGGTAACATGTCCAAATCCCAGATTTTGCGCTACAAATCCAGCATTCATCAGTGCTGTCTGTATTGATTTCACACCTCTATGTACACTGGATTTTGATATGTTGAATAAATTGTACAGAATTCGATTTGATTCCCCTCCTCTTAATTTCATTAAAAATATGGCCAATGTTGTCCACACTGTTCTTACTGGAGTGACCTTCATTTTCCCCTCAACATGAGTCAGTAAGTCCTTAAAGGCAGTTTTTGATATTCCAAGGAGACTTTGGTAATCTGTTTAAGCAAGACTCCCGCTGCTGTCAACTTCTAATCTAGTCCTCTCCTTCTTTAAAACTTCATTCCGCAAAAACTAAACTAGTTTTGTGATTCCTGTCTTATTAAACAAAGTAAATTTCGATAAAGAATTGAGATCTTCTATGTTTTGATGCAGGTGATTTGGACAGCAGCGAGCTCCAGCAGGGATAATGAAGTTGTGATGTCTTACACCTACTAGGACTATACGACCAACTTCGGACCTTGGCGTTTGCATATGCAGCATGAAGCATGTCCTCTAGAAGTGTGGGGAAATGGGAGAGGAATGGATGGAGAACTGAATGGAGGAGCTTCAGTGAATTGTGCTGGAACTTGCTGGGCATACTGGTTTTCTATTTGATGCGATGCTGGCACATACATCTACATTTGTTACAGAGAAAGTCACTATTTGATGGAGTCCTTCTAGTTAGTTTGGCAATGAGAGCTCTATTTTTAGATGATATTATGTGCTTATCCTTACGAAAGCCGAGAAGGATCATTCGAGATTCGAGATTCGAAATACGAGATTCGAAATACGAGATTCGAGATTCGAAATTCGAGATTCAATATCTAAATTAACCAATCAAATCATGGATCTGAAACCTGTATCCTAGCAACATCAAACTGATCTATATAAAGATCATTCGTACATGCTCTTTCCTACAAATAAATGTCTTAATAGCTCTTATATAGTGGTTATAAAATGGTTAAATTAACATTGATGAATTAACCCCACACAGTATAAACAATTAAATTAGAAATAACACTGTTGGCTTTGCGAATCTAAGTGGTTTTGTTTGCCCTGTATGTATTTCCCCCCGAACAATTTTAACCCGAAGTGTATTCGCCCCAACTGTGTAAAAATCGGCTCGCGAAGAAAGATCTGTTTAATCTAAATGTTTTAGCTATGAAACGAAACTCAATGAAATAATCGACATGTCAAAATATAGGTTATGATAAAGTTTTAAACCATAGAAGATATAATGATTTACATCCTCAAAGACAAAAATCCAGATAAGAATAGTGTATTGTAGGGTATGGCAATGCCATTGTCGATATGAGAGAGAGAGAGAGACAGACAGACAGACAGACAGACAGACACAGAGAGAGTTTATTAGTGTCAAATTCAGTTTGATTTAGAATTTGAAATCGATTTGATTTGTTACAAGCATATATAGACAATAATTAAGCCTCTAAAACGAGAAAAGAGAGGAGGTAGCTAGGGTAGGGCAGACCAACTAGCAAGCTTTAATTTTAACGGTGTTAGCGCACCTGTGATTTTCATCGACTCTCTCTCTCTCTCTCTCTCTCTCTCTCTCTCTCTCTCTCTCTCTCTCTCTCTCTCTCTCTCTCATCACCTAGCATTTCCTTTTCCGTGAGGGGGTTTGGGGTATTTGTGATGTCTTACATTAGCTAGCGAAAATGATAAAAAAAACCATGAAATTTTCTTTAAATTGTGTGCGGATGATGTACGCCAATAATCTGTTTTGAGTATATACATTTCATGAGGGGGGGGGGGGCTATATAGTCCTAATTAATTTGTCAGTTATTCTGTCCCCACTTTGTTTTCTCTTCGTTTTCCAGGTTTTTTTTTATTTGGCTCGGCAAATTAATGTAAAACTTTCTGTGTAGCTCCATAACGATGCACTGTAGATAAATTATGAGTAGTTTTACTTTTGATAAACAGGTACATATCCGTACTTGATTTTTAATTTGACTCTTATAATCGGATTTACTATTCCAATAATTATAGGGTAGGAAAGAGTAGACGGGACTTTTTTGCGCATATCCTACTGTACCATTCATTCAACACAGGTATTAGCACTCATCGAGTTCGACTTGCTTTCCTTTTCTTTCATCCACTGGATTTAAAGCTATTAATTTTTGAAAATATTTTGAATTTATGGCCTGATTATATATAAATTAGAGCTGCGCTGGTGCATATATTTACCCGAATGGACCAAAATATAACCAAATGAATCTAAAAATTTTGACAAAATTAGTTTTAAACGTACGACTCTTTTTCAATTCTAATCGGGTATGTCCTTTAGAAAAATCTTGAACCACACACATTTAGCAAATAAAACGCCAATTGTTTCATTTTTTTAAAGGGAGGGAGGTGGTGCCGGTGTAACGAAGAATATTGACCCGGGTTGAAAATTGACCCGGGGGTCATTTTTCAACGTTGAATATTGACCCGGGGGGTCATTTTTCAACGTTGAAAATTGAGACCAAAATCGTGAAATTTATACCCGGGGTCATTTTTCAACGTTATGAGAAAGATTTTTCTAAACTCTGATGACCACGACACGTTGAAAATTGATCCTGTTGAGAATTGACCCCAACGTAAGAGTTTTGATCTGAACTGTAACTTAGTCTACACGGTTCAAATGTACAATCTTGCACATATTTGAACGCTTCAGTTTTAAAATTTTCATACACTCCGACACGTATGCGGGCGTGGCTGATTTTTTTTTTTTAGGTTGATATGTCCGATTAATCATTTAATTTTGAGACTGAAAATATGATATCCATTTATTATTACAATACTATGTAAATAAAGCTAAGAAGATAACGTTTGCTTCGGAATGAAACAGGCGAGTCGGGCAAGAATACTTTTTGACATTCTCTGCAAGTGTAGTGATTTTTTTGTAACGTATTATTGTAGAATCATTGAATATGACTTCACAAATATTTACATTTATTACACTGCCTTAAGTTTATCAAATTATCGTTTTAATATACTTTTAGACATTTTATAAACCAAATTTTGAAAAAAAAAATGAATCGATACTTTAAAGTTGATACATCATGATCATTAAAATGATATTTGAATATATATAGGCTTACGTGTACATCAACATACAAATGATAATGAATGTATTCATGCACATGTAGTCATTGAATCAAACATGTTTAAATTTAAGATGAACAATATCAAATTGTGAATTTGACATTAAATTTGTTTTACATTCCATCAGTACAAGTATAATAATTTGTTTTTTAACTGGTCATATTTTTTTTAGTTTTGTAATCAATTAAAAAAACTGATTTATTTTTTTATTTTTAAATGATAATGTATTTTATATTGTGCCCTGGCAGAAAAAAAATATTTACCTACTATCCAACTCCAAAATTTACGGTCGGGTTAGGGGAAACACAGATATTTTTAATGATGGCCTTATCGCTACTTTTCATGCAATTCAACAGAGCTTTATTCGACAGACACCTGACGTTGTATACTTTTTTAATAATTGAAAATTGTTAACCTCTATACTGTTTTATTGGGTAAAGGGTATATATGTATTTATATTAAGATATAACTTCAGGTACATGTGTTTTTTGTTTTTATCGTTTTTATATATATTATACATACATATATATATATACATCATAAACACATTTACACATGTGTTTAATTTTTTTTACGACTTAACAATAACCATAAACTTGCCAGATTAACTTTATTGAAGCGCCAATTTTCTGCATATGCAGAATCATAGTTCTTTTTGAAAAAGCAATTTATTTCTATTATTTTGAGTTTTTAATTCCATTATTTACTTTTGAATTAGAAACACGGGCAACTGATGTAATATATTTTCTTAAAATTAAAAACATATATCCTCTACAGCAAAAATGTTAAGCAATTTAAAAAAGTAGGTTTGCATCTATATATACAGTCGGAGGATGGTTGATCTAATTATATTAATGGTATATATGTAAAGGCATGCAAAAGTTGAATATATTAAGATTACTCAAGAATACAATTGATAGATAAACACTTGTTAAAATTCGGCTTTTTTCAGACCTAGATTGGAATGTGGTGATGTTGTGTTGAGCAGTTGTATCAAAAAACTCCGAATCGCTTAAACATGTACAAATTAAAGCAACCAGGACAGTGATAGGGATCAGAGTTAATTCTTTTAAAATCATTTTACATAGTGAGCTTAATTTGGAAACCTTACAATCTCGAAGATATAAACATTATAAGCTATAATTATATTCTACACGATTATAAATGGTTTAGCACCACAAGATATGTTAGATTTAATTCAATCATATTTTCCAACTGAACATGCAAATTTTCTTTGGTCGAATTAGCTTTTAGCTCACCTGAACTGAAAGCTCAAGTGAGTTATTCTAATCACTTTTTGTCCGGGTCCGTCCGTCTGTCTTTCTGTAAACTTTTTACATTTTCGGCTTTTTAATCCCCAGAACCACTGGGCCAATAACAACTTAACTTGGCACAAAGCATCATTAGGTTAAGGGGATTCAAGTTTGTTGAAATGAAGGGCCACGCTCTCTTTCAAGGGGAGATAATTAGGATTTATTGAAATTTTGATGATATTTTAAAAAATCTTCTGTTCAGAAACCATTTGGCCAGAAAAGCTAGAATTTGTATGAAAGCATCCTCAGATAGTAAAGTTAACTTATCTAGGGGGTTTTTTAATTGAAAAAAGTCGATGTTTATACTGTGGGTCTGAATCGGAAGGAAAGTGCGATTTTTCCCCCTGGATGTCCAAGATACACTCAACAAAGAGACGAACCTTTTATACAACTTATTGGCACTGTGGACCTTTTCATATGATCAATATACTTTATGATAGTTCTGATTTTTCATATAAATAAAATTGTAAAATTGTTTCCCATGTTTTTAGTTATATTGGAGCTCCCAAGCGTTTTTTATTCTCTTAAGTTACACTTTTTAAACCTAGTTAAGTATTTTACATGTATATTTACTTATTATATAGTTCCCTTTTATTACTGTTCTTTTCAAATGGGCTGGATCATGAAAATCTCATTCTTAGGTTTGTATATTTGCAATTATAAATGAAGGTGATAGGTTTGTTAATGTAGGTGTGAGTGAACATGTCTATCAACAATATGTCTTGCAATCATATATGGTAAATGTTCAGATGATTATTTAATATTTAAGTATCCCCTGTCTTTTATATACATAATATCAATAATATTCTTTAGATTTGTAATACCATATTCTTATGCCCATAGATAATTTCTTCTTGACTTTGTATGTTTGGAAGGGTTAACATAGGCTTATCTGTTTTCCAATCCATTCAATAATTTGAACATTCCGTTCAATAAAACACTTTTAAATTAACAATGTAGGTGCCTGTGATAGGAAGGTCAACGATTTACTCCAACGCTGTTGTATAATCTTGTACAAAATATTTCTATTCAAAAAATGTAATTTACCTATTTATTGACGAAAACAATTACTGTTAGTAAATCTATTTTAAATATTTGTGATCAAGCAATTTAGAAACAAAGCAAAATTATTTTATTGTCATCCTGTACAAAAATTAGGTTGCTAACTTGCTACAGATTCCATGAAGCAGAATTGTTTGTGCCTAGAAAAATTAGCGATTTGATGATATTTAGTTACATCAGAAGTTATCCTATAACGGAACAAATAAAACACAAAAAAATATCGGCTTCCAAGATATATAGTTACTACAGCATTGTTCACGAAAGAGTACATGTTAGCGTATCATCATTTGTAAAATGTTATTGGCTGGATGGGTGTGAATACAAAATTTTAACAAACTGAGTGGGTGCAAACAAAAAACTCTCAACATGATATACTGTTAATTTTGTATTTTCACCCACCCAGAAAATATACAATGAACAATATCAAAGTTTCAATTTATTGGGTGAATGTAAAACCAAAATTAAACAATATAACGTATTGTAATTTTTAAATTATTTATATTTGTACACTTCTCCAGTGAATTTAAAAAAGGAGTTTTGTTCTGAATTGAATAGTTTAACGTGTAACCATGTATACAAATATTTTTTTAAAAACATATTTTTTTTAAATATATAGATATCACACAAAACAGCAATTATATGCGAAAAGTTTATTATGAATAAAATAGTTATTAAATATTTGAAGGAATTAATTGTAAATTCAAAAAATAATCATTTAAGTCTCATTTTTAACCCCCCCCCCCCCCCCCCCGTTGAATGATGTAAACATGTAAATCTACATAATAAATATGTAAAAACTGATAATTTTTAATTAAATAAACTCAAGTTATAAACATTGATTCGTTAATTTGTGCTTCTTTGCTGTTGAATTTTGAACCGGTTTCATGATCAGAATTCCACGTTGCGGGTCAATTTTCAACGGATTAGGGTCTTTATTCACCAACTTTGGTCTCAATATTCAACGTTGAAAAATGACCCCCGGGTCAATTTTCAACCCGGGTCAAAATTCTTCGTTACACCGGTAAAGGACATGTATTGCTTGTGGCAGTTGTGCTATACTCTCATTTCTCATAATAGGTAATACTACATATTGATATAAAATGAAAGTTTCCAATTACACTGTACATAGCTTCTATCACGCATTTTGACCCGTGCGATAGTTTAAAACAATTTTCAAAGCATTGAATGTAATTCAACCGATCATTTTTGAAATTTAATTTTCTGGATCCCCGCCTGATACGTCCGCCTTCTTGTATATTAGAATTACATGTACGTTGACCATATGTACACATTAACTTAATCGGCTATGTTATGGGACGATAACATTTTTTATCAATGTTTTTGCAGGATATGTAACAAATAACAGCCTATTTGTGGGTTTTTGCACTGATTATTTGAGATAATTTGCCGCCATCTTTTATGCATTCCACACACCACTCACAGTTTCTTTATTTGGTGTTCTGTGTGTATGGCGACAAATTGGTAAATTTGCACCACTCACCCCTTGTAGCTTCATCCTGATTACATTTTATCTGGCTAAGTGTGATGTAGTAGTATATTAAATACACACATCTTTGTTTGCAGTGCTTATTTACATCTTTAGAGATTTAAGTACAAAAAAAGTAAACATTTGTATGACTTATATGTAATTATTGTCAATTTTGGTGCGGGGGGGGGGTGTGGGAAACTACAGAGAAACTTAACTTGGCTGTGAAACATATGCTTTTATTCTTTCTTGTTGATATATCAATGAATGAATTATAACAAAATATATGCACAACAATTAATTTTGAAATATTCATGCACAATCAAATAAAAGGTTTTACTGTTCTCTGCACAAGAAATTGGCAATGTGAACAAATTGGCACCCTATCATCCCTACCTTTAATTGTAGAGAGTAAGTATCCTTCTATATTGAAAACAATTCCAAAAGTAAGACTCATAATAAGTTGTTACTGAGGAAAAGGAAAAAAAAATGTATTTGTTAATAATTCCGTATGATGTGATAATATCTCAATGATTTGTTTATAATCATAGTACTAGTGTATCACTGTATGCATACATAAAAACGATAAGTAATGCTTATATTTATTAGTGAAACAGGACAGGGACAGATAATTTATATTTAGATTATTTAGATACATGTACTAATCTTCATGCGGGGATCTAGAAAGGAGGGGGTCAGGGGATCTGGACCCCCTCCTCGGGAAAATTGGAGCTTATCAAATTTACATAGTAAATTTTTTTTAAATTGGCCTAGGACCCCCTACAGAAAAAATTAGGTACGCTTATGAAGTTCTCTACCATAACCGCATTTTTACACAAAAGGGGTGAATAAACCCGGGTTTTAAACTATTACTGGTGGTGAAATACCTTAGGGTTCAAACGCATCAGGTGGAAATGCACCAGGGCAAACAAAATCACTTAGATCCGCGAAGCACACTGCATTATTACTAGTCTACTTAGATATTCTGTGTAAAAGTAAATACAAATAATTATTTAGTTAGGTAGGGAGAAGTGAACATAGCATTTATTTGTATATAAGAGCATGTACGTATGATTTTTATTTAGAACAGTTTGATGTCGCTAGGATACATATTTTCAGATCCTTGATTTGATTGGTTAATTTAGATATTGAATCTCGAATTTCGAATCTCGAATCTCGTATTTCGAATCTCGTATTTCGAATCTCGAATCTCGAATGATCCTTCTCGGCTTTCGTATATCCTTCTGTCTTACTCTTTAAGGACAGTTGCAACAGCCATAATGTTACTGACTAGAACCTGGCATTTCTGAAATATTTATTTTGATAAAATACAATGTTATGGGATAATATTAAAACACACATCCATGTATAATACTCAGTCTAAAGTCTCTGCTTCCACTATTTTCCCCTTAATATTTTGATAATCAATCAATTATAATACCTTTGTTACCAAATTACCAAAAATTTCCATTCACTGAAAAGAAAAATCCAGTTTTGTTCTGTTCTTAAACACTCCTTCTACTGTTTAGAGTTGTAATAAACACCAGAATTAGAAAGTCTAGGGCGAGGAGCAAAATAAGGAGTACCCAGATGAGCACATTGAAAAATTGTGCAAGGTGTCAAGAATACTTCGGAATGGAGAAAAGAAGTAAACATTTCCCATTATTAATTTGTTTTTTTTTTCATGTTAATTTTTCAATTAAAAATAATGAAGTATCAAATTTTGTATGACGAAATTATAATTTTCCCCTTGTATCAATTTGTGTATTCTCTTTAAAATGTATACAAAGTGCTGAAAACAGTAACCTGAGACATACTATAAAATATATACGAACATGTGCAAATCATTTGTTAATTTGTGAATTTTATCTAGCCTAACAATAAAGATAAAAACAAATGCGGAGGAGGGGGTGGTTCACCATATGCTGTGATTTTGATTTTGTGTTAAT
This sequence comes from Magallana gigas, assembly GCF_902806645.1. Lineage (NCBI taxonomy): Eukaryota > Metazoa > Mollusca > Bivalvia > Ostreida > Ostreidae > Magallana > Magallana gigas. The sequence goes on from NC_047560.1 coordinate 60,680,347, forward strand.
TTTTTTTTTCAAATTGATTATTATTTCCTGTAGTCAATTATATTTACACAATACCTAATAAAAATAATTGTTGTATAAATAAATTCATGTTCATTGGTGTTTTTTTTTACATAGTTAAAATTTTGGATCCGCAACTGTAAGCCTGCAGCTTTCAATTCGAGCTATGAACTTTTACGAAGCACTGTCTGTTATAAAATCATAATGCATACTACTCATGTACATGTATACACTATAGGACTGATATTAACACAAAAAGTAAATAAAACAGGAAGAAAACCGACATGAATCCTTGAGAGCTCAAATTGTGAACAGGGTGACGTGAATTTTCTCAAGCTCTAGTTTATTTATATTCATTAAAATGTTACAGATTTAAATAGAATTTTAATTATAGAACAAATGATCGATAAAATGATTAAAAACATTCACCTTCAGCTATTGTGAATCCAATTAAAAGGTTTGTTTGATTTTCGTGTATTCGTTACATAACGCTATTCTTTTGATCTTGACAGCTCCCAGACAACAATTTTGATGTTGCCGCGAATGTTGTATTTATTTTATCCCGATATGAGCGCATTGTTTACGGCTTAATATTTTGAATGTTATATATTCAATTGTTTCTATTTCTTTTTATTTTCAGTAATAATATTGAGCCGTACTGAATGCGCTCTTGGTGAATTTTGCGATGGAATTGAGTTAAACTTCAAGATTTTACCGGAAAATGTTGAACCGGGTAGGGTTTGGGCAATAAGTGTTAAGTTTAAACATCCGGTTAAAGGAAACTAGCTCATATTTTGATTTTGAGCCTGATATAGATTGAAAATATTTCCTTAGAAATGTTCTATATCTTTTTTTTTTCTTCACATTTACTAGGCCAAATTGTGCATATTGTGGACCGAGTTCTTTTAACTTATTCTTTTTTCCAAAGAATAAAGACTACAGACGTTAAATGTCATTAGAAACTCTTCTAAATGAATATATCTTTAATTTTTCAATATTTCGTATCATGTTCCTTGTTGACGCTACAAGCATGTAATACTGATGAGACCTAAAGACAATGCATGAAAATGTAAGCAAGCCGAATTTAAACTTATTTAATACAGATACCTTCGAGTTAGATAAGTGTTGGTAAGGAAAAAATCGGGTAATACAGGCATTTGTATTTTGTTTTTATCAAGTAATGGTAAAAGGTAAGCAGATAGGCATTTATATGACTTGACCACAATTCCTCTGAAAATGTGTACAAAAAAGGCAAAAGTGTAACACTACCCCGAATATTAATAAAGATGAGTTTTGCATTTAGGAACTTTATAGGACCTACAATACTTGGAAAATGCTGACAGAATCTTTTCTTTGTTGTATTCAATGAAACTAAAGAACTTATAATGATTTCTATGTGAATCAGGGAATGAGTTTTTTTATTCACTGATAAGGTTAACATCCGTGCCATATTGAAAAGAATTTACATAATCGATATTAGTTTAGAATTACCGAACTTATGATGATTTATGATGATCATATTTATTTTATGCCATTAACAATAGAATTCTAGCACTAATACTTATAAACATAAACTAATTACCGATTGAATTGTTGAATTAAACCTGCACATGAACTTCAGGGTAGTGTTATATTTTTTAGTTAAGGTAAAATAGTGATTTATTTGTAACCGACACGTGATATTTTAGCACGACAGCTTCAAAGAACGACTCGATTTTCAATTAGACGTATAATTCCCTAATACTACGTTCACTCGATAATAATAGTCAGCATTCTTTTTATTAAAATATACCTTTTTTTATTAACCATAGTATCTACCATCAATAAACTCGAAGTTGCCTCAAATTAATCGCGTTGGATAAGCCAGAAACGTTTTAATATAGCGATATTTCTGGCATCTTTTAAATGTATATGTACATCTAATGTGTACATATAATTTAAAGAGCTTATCTTTATGATTTTGATCAATCTAAAAATGAATTTAGCATACATTCCTAAGTAAAGAGAATTACTTACAAGGTTAAACTTTAATATAGTTTGTATTTTTTTGCCAAATTACAATAAAGCAGCCTGTATATCTGATATATGTGTTTACACTTAGTTTATCGAGATTTAAGATAAAGCAACAAAACTTTCACAGGATAAAGTTATGTCATTCATTCAACAGATTTTACTAAAAGGTGACAAGATTAAAACTTAAGGATGACTAAATTGCTTCCCACGTCATCCGGTTACCTTTCAGTTGACTGAATGACAGAGCTTCAACCCGCGTATGACTTAATATTTCACTACAAAAGAGTGTCATCTCTGTTTGTCCTGAATGGTTTTCCCCTCAAAAACACCTTTCAAAATTAGAATACCAGGTTCATGGCAAAATATAAGACATTTTAAAATTTTTATAATAGATATAATAGAACTCGCACATAAATCGATATAATTAATAATGTGCACCTGTATTATCAATTGAAAATAGACTAATAGATTTGCAAATTAATCAATAATAGACGTATTAAGTGTGCATTTAAATTGGCTTTTGAAACTCTTTCTGGTTCGGTGAAAACATAGGGAAGACAGGTTCTAATTAAGATAAAATTACACCTCCAGGTTTGCTGGACAAGCAAATAAAATCACTCATTCGATAAGTTGGTAATTTTCTTTTTGTAATGAAGATCCGTTTTTATTTACAACCTGTTTTTACTTGCAAGTCTGTATTTCTACTTGTACTATCTTAATGCCTGTTTATATAGAGGTATGCGTTTCTTGACACTTAATGCATTGCTGTGTATCGGGTATGTCCTTGGATTAGGTAAGTGTTTCCCTTATAGTTTCAATACGATTTTTGGTAGATTTGATTAAGAAAGGAAGCAAAAGCAGTATTAGTTAACTTTACTTTTTGCAAATTGTTCAGCAAGTTTATCTCTGAAAGCATAATTCTTGGACAGGAGAGGGTTATAGTTTCATAGAAATGTGGGTGGGTGTGTGTGTGTGTGTGTGTGTGTGTGTGTGTGTGTGTGTGTGTGTGTGTGTGTGTGTGTGTGTGTGTGTGTGTGTGTGTGTGTGTTCACGTATGTTTTTTTGTGCGTTTCATATTCATTTTATACAGAAAATCTAGCACTACATCAGCCAACATGGGAAGAGTATCCATGGCCAAACAAAAGTAGAGACTTTGGTAGTGAGAATGCAGTGGACGGTATGTTCGATTATCGTGGAGGAAATGGGGGTCAATGTACAATATCTGATGACGGCAAATACAATGCTACGTGGAGGGTAGACCTGGGAAGTGTGGTCAGCATCCGTCATATTGACATCTACTATAGGACGGATAACATGCGTATCTATTTTTTCATTAATATTCTAAAATAGTTTAATTTTATTAACACTTATGCATTACTGTTTTTTTCAATAATAGCCGTTTGTATCAATTTCGATGGATGAATTGATGGATGAACAGTTTCAATGATACGTAAATTCGTGACCAATAATCAATACAAACTGTCAGTAGAAATTGCACTTTAATGTACATTTGATGTCGTGGATCAACTTAACAACGAAATCCACAAACATTGGTATTCATCAAATATTGATGAAACCACAGTATACGTTTTTATCTTAGATTAAAGACACGCCATTGATCATAACACTTATTGCTTATTTCAAATAATCAATTTCTTTTTTAAATGTTTAATGAAAAAGCGGTTAGGGTGCTGACTGCATACTGGACTATGCACGTCTATCAACTCACTAGGCAGCGATGAAATGACTACGCGGGTATGATAAGGCAACTCACAGCGATCAAATTCCTCTGATCGATATGACGCCACAATAAGCAGCATGATGTCATATTTTACTCAGAAACATGTCGATTTTAACTTTGTCTCTGGTTTAAATTATAAAAACTACAGACATAAAATATCACTAGAAACTCTTCTAACTGAATATATCTTCGATTTCTCTCTATTACGTATAATTATCATTGATTACGTCACAAGCATGTTTAAAAGAGAAGATCATGTCGGGAGACAAATTATCGGAATGCAGTGTAAACAATGCCGAAATAAGACTTATTCAATACAAATACCTAAGATTTAGATGAGTGTCAGTTAGAATATAATCAGGATAATACATGCATGGATATTTTGTTTAATCAGCGAGTGTTATAAGGTAAGCGGATCGACATTTATATGCTTGACCAGCCTTTCCTCTGTCAGTGTGTACAAAAAATGGCAAAAGTGTAACACTACCCCGGATATTAGGAAAGATGATTTTGGTAAATATAAACGGTATATGACCTTAACTACCTGAAAAGTGCTGCTAGAATCCTGTGCTTTGTTGTTTTAAATGATAAATACGTAGTATTTTCAATGAAATTTTAGAAGTTGAGAGGGTTTTTGATAAATATTTACGATATTTATTTTATGCGATGTACAATAGGATTCTAGCAGTGATACTAATAAACATGAACTAATTGCCGATCGAATTATTGTAGCAAACATACAAATGAACTTCGGGGTAGTGTTACACTTTTTGATATTTTGTTAAGGTAAAAAAGTGATCTATTTTTAACTGTCACGTGATACCATGGTACGGCAGCTTCAAAGATCGAGTCGATTCCGAAGTAGAAAAATAATATCTTGGTGAACACATTCACTTGGTATTAATATTCTGCGCTGTTTTCATAAAAATAAACATTTTTTAAATTGATCATAAATTTGACGGTCATTAAACTCGGAGTTGCCTTAACCTACCCGCGTAGCAATAATTTTAATTGTAAAGATTAACTACAGATTAAAGCCGACAAAGTTACGGGACACATTTTTTATGGCATTTAATAAAATCAACAGCATCAGAAATGTCATAATTTAAAGAAAGCATCGTTTTACCTAGTACAGAAGTATTCTACTTTAGTATGCACCCATGCAATCACCTTTGTAGAGCTTATAGTCATCAGATTCACCATGTATTTTTAATCAAAACAACTGGTTAGTTGCGTTGTTTTTATCTTTGAGATGACAAATGGTATTTTTTCTTAAAATATAATTCTGTTGCACGGAAGATTGTAATCTATACTCTAACGGAGCATAATTTACAATATTTTATATACAAACATTTGCTTTTTATGTGCCTTTCAGTGGCATATGTTGTTTTTAAAAAGAGCATTACACGGGGGTGAAAAAAATGTCAGAATCGGTGCGATGTGTTCTTTGCATTTAACTACATTGCCCTAGCATCACGCTTGACATAGCTAGTCCACCTAAAATTTAAAAATAAAATTTTCTTTAGTAAACTTGCAAAAGCTAGTCCACCTAAAATTTAAAAATAAAATGTTCTTCATTAAAATTGCAAAACCTTGTTTCTTTGTCCATACCTTGACTAGAACTAAACAGCTTTTCATTGGTTGATGGTTAATAAATATGCAAATCATCTATATATGTTGGTCAGATTAAATTGGCCTTGTGACCAAAGGGTCATAACTCCTACTCTTTATAATAGTGAAATTACCTATGAAAGACAACACCTCTTTTTATAGTCTTTTTCAAATGTAGGAATGTTCCAATCTAGTTGCTGCGTCTAAAATAAATGAAATACCGGTTATGTGGGTTTTTTTTTATAAATAAAATGTATAATATTTAATATAACCCAATAGATACATTTAACATTATAATACCTTTAAAGAATAAATTTCCGTCCTCAATGTCTTTGTTTATTTCTTGTTCCGTCAAGTCAAACACACTGCTGTCTGTCTTTTCTTTATCGTTCCAATACAAAACCTGAAATATTTAAATAATTGTAATGTCTGTTCTTATAAAATGAAATTATGAATATTAAATCAAAATTTAGATGATAAAATTCATTTATGTTTTGTTTTGAATATGACTATGAACACATACACAGACATTTACACAAACACTGACGTAGACAAACAAAAACATGAAACATTAAACAGTTTACTAAATTTTAAATATTTTTTGGATTCAGTGTTAAACTTTATTACTCTTTTATCATTATAACATTTACAATTGATATATATCAAAACACATTAAGTAAGTAAAATGCTCACCATTGTACCATTCATGATTAATGAATTATATATCTGAGTAAATATGCTTTAACTTTTAATGACGTTTTACATAAAGTAAAAGTAATTATTTGTCTTGGTTAGGGGAGTAGGATGCCATTTACACCATTTTTGTAAGAATCATGCAGTGCAATTTTGTGACTAAATTACTTTAAAAACTCCTTTAGCATGGCTTAATATTTTTCCTTCCCACTGAACATCCTCGCCATCTTCGGACCAGGTATGTATAATCTCTCTACTGAGCAGGTCCTTGGGGGAAAAGGAGGCTTCACAGACAGGTGTATCAGTTTTTTTCTTTTCTTAAATTCATTAACATGACCAGACTGTTTCGTAATGTTCCTTCATCAAAGATTTTTCCTTTATTGCTAAAGTTTAATAAATGTTTATGGTGTTTACTTATTTGAAACACTTTCTTGTGGATGTTGATTTGCTTTTTCAAGGCTGACAATCTGTCTTTTTTGGTTTTCATTTTCTGGAGTTCACTATCAAATTTACTTTCAGTGTCCCACAATCCTTCTTCTCTGATGTGGTCTATGACTTTGTCAAGTTCGTCTTCTTTTTTCTTCTTCTTTCTTTTTATTTCCTCTTGTTTTTCTTTTAAGTTCGTGAGGTGTTTCCTTAATAAAGTCTGTTTTCTATGTTTCTCTAAGGTCATGAATGTTCTGGGGTTTTTTTTCATGGTTTGTACAGTGATTTTTGTTTTTCTTCCTCACTTTTGTTATTGAACCAATTTGAAGTTTTGTTGTTAACATATAATAGTTTACTTTCCACGGTATTATTTGATGACATGGAGGATGATTGTACATGATAATCAACCTGTCCAATCAACTGTTCTACACAAATATTGCTCGTGGGACAGGATGAACACTTAAAATCTAAATTCTTTTGTACATTAAAATATTTACCATCTTTTAAAAAAATCAGCAAATAGTTTTTCTACTTTGGTTTTCAAAACAACACCGAAACGTTTGAAAAAAACACGTTAATTCATCATAAAAAGGATATGTAAATAAAAATTCAGAAACTGTATCTTCTAATTATGGTCCTTCAAATAGTCTAATTTTCTGTCTTAAAGCCAATATAGGTTCTTTTGCACATCAATCTGAAACACGTAAAAATCTTTCAAAAACTGACCCCATTGATAAAATATTGTTCACCTCCATTGTTTTTAACCAATATGGTCCTGTTAATAATCTACATAAAATACCAAGTGCTCTTAAAATTGTTAAAATACATTTGTTTTGTAATGATATAACAATAACATTTTGGACAAAATTAAAAGAACTCTTTGATGATAAAATGTATTGAAGTAAAAGTGTGTGTATAAAAAAAGTACCAGCAGCATTATAAAAACTAACATTAAAACGATTTCCTCTTATATTCATTAAAGGAATTCTATCAATGCCCTGGCTTTTAAAATATAAATGAGAAATGTTTGGATCGCCAGTGCCATCTTAAAAAAAAAAATTGATACACACCTTAAAATAAACATAGTAAATGGCTCTTTAGTAGAGCTGGTGTGTCCATCAAAATGAATATTGAGCTCTTTTTCAATATTAAAAATTTCTTCCAAACAAACCTCAGAAAATTGAAGAAGGGGATGTACTGAACATTTAAAAGATTGAACATCATGAGATATATCTTGACATAAAATATTGTTAACCTTAAGTTCTGTAGAACTCCTATCTGTCATAAAACATGAAACAGAATTAAAAATTTGATCTTTCTCCCTCTCATTATTGACAAAATCATTAAAAATCTCATTGGTAGCACTCACATACGTCTCTCCCTTCCCATCACTCACTTCTCTCACACCTGCTGTCAAAACTTTCTCCCAGTAATAATTTGAACTGCATAAAAATGATGTCCTTTTTGTAGTTGCATCTCTCTGCATTGTAATGTTACTACTGTTTAAAAGTTCTTCATTCAAATGACATCTACTTAAAACACCCATTTCACTCGTTAGAACAGAAGCAGTGCTCTTACTTGGTAATCTTTTAACACTTATATTAAAAATATCTAAAACAGCTTCTAAAACAGGACCAATATGGTGAACACCAATATTTCTACTTCTTAAAAAAATAATATAGATTTCTTAATTTATAATTATATGGACAACCTTTACCATTTTCTTTAAAATCTAAAACCTTTTTTACAAGTACATAATCATCTTCATCTGCTACAATGTCATCTTTCTCAGCGATCAGGTTGTCGATTTCACATTTGAGTTCTTCAATATAAGTATTTAAAGTGTTGCATTGAACTCCTTTCTCAACTTTATTATCTTTTTCTTGTTATCTTCCTCTTTTATCTTTTATCTTCCTCTGATATACATTCACTTTTTTTTGCAGTTTCCTCACCTTTTCTTTGGTTCGTTTCATTTTCTGGTTAATTTCTTAAATTCTATAGCCTCGGATTTTTTCTTTAAGTTTAATATTTTCCTTCTTTAGTTGGGATATGATAATGTCTTGTTCAGTTCTTGTTGTTATTTTTTCAGTGTCTGTTTCTGACAGTACACATGTGCTTGCTAGTTCTTTATTGTTTTTTGATGGACATTTGAATTCTTTCCTCTTATATTGCTCATATATTGCTTTACTGATAGATTTATTGAGTCTTTCAAATTCTTTGATAATTTTTTTTATTTTCCAATGTAAGCTGCTTTTATTTATTTGACACGAATCGACGTGCAGAGTTTGGCAGATTTCTTTATGGACACCATTCATGGAACCATTATGTTTTTTTTTTATATATTTTTAACAACCTTTTCATTGGTCAAAGACATTGTGATAACGTGTGATGCTATAGGAAAATAATTTTACCACATATACGCTGTTTGAAGTTAATAAAAGCATAATTAATTTGTGATGTGACATACACAAATACACATATACATAGACAATGTACAAATACGTAGACACACAACATAAAACACATATATCTATATCTGTAAAATTACATGTAGTAGGAATTTTTTAATCCATCAAAAATTGTTTAATATTTCTGTAATGAATAGTGTACTTTCATGAAACATATAGAAGTTAAGCTTCAAAACATATGCATATGAATGTTCAGTTTTACGTGTACATTTATGAAAATGCTTCATACTACATGTATCATACAAATATTTCAAGATATTAAATAAATTGACTTACATTATATAGAAAATTCTATTCTTTCAATGGAAACTGTCCTTGACAAGCCTACAAACATACAAATATTAAAAACAGACTATAACAAAGGGGGGGGGGGTAATAAAATGCAATTATTGCTAAAGAGAAACGTTTAAACTGTTATCGCAAAAAAGCGCAGCATTTTAAAAAAAATCTTTCGCACGGATACGTAGGTAAATATCAGTAGAAGTTCATATGATATCCAACTAATTCCAATCTATGAGCAAATAACTATAAACTTTAAAAAATACATCACTGGTAACGACAACAATAATTGTATTTTACTGTCACACATTGTGTAATCCAAATTTATTTCACTTTAAAAGTATACAAACAAACTAAACATTAGTCTTTATGTATTCAACACATTTAATCCAGTTGTCATTGTTCTAATTTATACTTACAGATATATTTTTTATATCGCCTATCGTGGTCGTCTCTGACCATCAAATATGGCCATCAGGTCACAAGTAAGAGTTATCGTTCTTACAATAAAATGGCGCTAGCTGGACTAGCTACTTGACAATTATGAAGTTTTTTCAGTTTATTTTCTACTTCATAATCAGTAATAAAACATTTCAAAAAATTACTATGAAAATCTACCTTCAATATCGTGATATATACATCTATCATTAAAACTGTTTGCAATCAGGATTTTCCAGTGAGATATATTGTCTTTAAGTTATGTGCATGTATTCTCAAACCAAAATGTCTTTATCTGTATAACAAAATACAGTATACACTTGTCTTGCTGCTTTTTACCTGAGTCGTGATTTGTAGCGGCAATATTTCAAATGTGAAACAAAATGAATATCATACATCCAAGAAAAGGTGACAACAATGTTATTAATAATGTTTTTTATTGTATCCAAATAAATAAATACACTATTTTATCTAATAATTATCAAAACCAAAACGCGAGCTCTTATTGGAATGGACAATGCGTAAATGTGCTAAAAATAATTTATAGAAAACCATAATATTTGTATGGCTTTGAATTGCATTAACATTTATAAATACACTGATTAATAAATTGATAAACAGTAGGGAATTACATTGTCAATACCATTAGTAAAAATGACCATATCTAACAACAAAGCCCTGCGAGGTTCTGACCGTATTTAATTATTATAATCAAACATGACTCATAATTTCTTTAAAAAGTGATTTTAATACACCTTTTTTGCTATGGTTAGTAATTGTCCTTAAAAAATATCACCACCATTTTGAAATATTTGTGTGACGTTCAAATTTCCAGAAGCCTTATTAAATTGTTATTTAGTGTTGTCCTGCATTATCACATGCTAAAAATATACTGTTACTCTACATAAATAAGTTATTTCAAAAGATGTACTATTTTATGTACGAATATTTTCGTTAATATTTTTTTGGTACATTTTGATAATGCTGTACACACTTATATCATTTATAATTTTGTTTATTTTAAAGATTGTGATTATAACTTATTTTTATTTATTTGCTATAGATTGGCCATTTATAGAGAGGCTGGCAGGATTTTTTGTCTATGTATCCAACACAACCTCAAAAAATGATGGATATCTCTGTTATCATGATGAATCAACTGAACGTAATATGTTGTCATTGGACCAGCACATCAACTGCTCTCTTCAAGGACGATACGTTATCTACTACAATGAACGTAAACCAGGTGTAGTGTATCCTAGTTTCTATTCACAATATGCGTATAATGAACTTTGTGAAGTAGAAGTCTACGGTGAGTATCAAATAATTAAACTTTAAAAAAAATAGTTTCGTTCTAACTTAAAAAACGCTCTGCTTCCGTGTTTCTCATATTACTATATTGTTTTCACAAGTACTCGTTTAAAATAGGATTTTCAATATCGGATAAAAGAATTTGTTTTGTTCCTCGGCACATCAAATATATTTAATAAGGATGTAATGGAACCTTTGGAGATGATTGTACTTATCCATGCCCGACTAACTGTCAAGACAGGAGGTGTGACACCATTACTGGCCACTGTTTAAGCTGTGTCCCAGGATACAAGGGTCCAATATGTAACCAGGGTATTATTGAATTAATTCATATTTACTTTTTGGTGTTATGTTTCTTTTTTCAATTCTGTTGAATAAACGCTTTACGCCAAATCTTTATTGACAAGTTAACCATTACTATAAGTTAGTCGCTAAACTAGGTGTGTCGTTTATGTAACAACACGAATGCCCCGGCAGACGACCAAACTTTCAACTGCAAAATTTAGAGTAACATTTGTTAGATTGCAGTAGATCCCTTCGAAACTATCCCTTAGGATTACTCACGTTCAAGAGACATAACACTGTCAACAATCATCGGACTGGAACTAAATACGAACTTGACCTGTGTTTTCTAATAAATTAACCTTATATTAGAAACCAGCTTTATATGTCACTTTATCACTTTAAAAGAAAGAGGGCTGAAACTAAGAACTTTTTTCCTAAATTTAAAAGGCATAACTGTCAAAAATCTTTGGATCAAAATTAAATTTACTCAAAATAAAAAAGAAATCCCACTGATGATAATTAAAAGCCATCTATTGTGATATAAACCTTTTTAAATGTAATGTTATTTTTCACTTTCAAAAAATGTAGTTCGATGACCTACTTTTTGTGTTAATGGCTATTGAGTATATTTTGGAAATTTATGATTTTTTTTTTAGAATTTAGACTATGATTGGGATTTTCTTACTTTTGAAAAAAAAATACAAATTGCGAAACTTTTTTCAAAATGAAATACGTTTATGAATGGCAGTGGCACTAAATAAATACTATGCATTTAGTTTTCATTGATAATTTTTAAAATTATTCCTGTCCAAATATCCTCCATCAGTTTGTGAATCCCTACCCATTTTTGACGAAGTACAACAACAAAATTACGCGGCTATGTTAAGGCTGCCCGACTAATTTCACAGCGATATGTAGAAAGTCACTTGTCTATACTTCATAAGATATGACGTCATAGTTAACTTTGACGTCACGATCTGCATTCCTTTCGATCGTTCTTAGGGAATGCATCGTAACGTAATAAGTGATATTCATTGTGCATAATAAAACCGCTTCATTCCTTTACATAGGCACAGTTGTAAATACTAGTGATACTAAATTCATTATCACCGATATGGGGTATAAAAAAATCAACAGTTTTAAAGCTTCGTCATAGGTAAATAACTTTTCATAAACTAAACGTTTTGAGACTTCCCCTGCTACGTGTAATCTAATGAATGTTGATATGTTTATGCATATAAAAAAGGCTTAGCGCAAGTGAAAGATAAAAACAATCTAAGTATATTTTACGTGAAATCGGGAGAGAAAATAAGTACCAATGTGAATCTTAGTGGGGGAAACCTATCGATTGACCAGATCTTGTGTAAATCGAGCCTTAAAGGTAAAAATGTGCCTAATTTCGATGGCGGTGCGAAATGTTTTGACAATATTTCAAATAAACTAAATATTTATATGAACCCCCAGCAAGAACTGCAAAATACATTACTTATCGAATGATTTCATAATTTTTTTTTGATCTAATGTCATTATTTATTTGCGCCGATGCGATTTTTATAGATTATTTACCGTGTTAGAATACACCCGTCACGTGCTTAAGAAAAATATATGACGTCACAAAGATACATCAAATATAGTGTTGGATGTCACTGTTAATTTTTGTAATAAAAGTTTAAAAGAAACTTGCTCGGTTAAAGTATTTTTCGATAATTAAATTGTATCATTTTTCGATATATATTTAGCTTCGGACAGCCTTAACATAGCCGCGTAATGCTGATAATACTAAAATATTTTCTATAGTATCCAGGTTGTATTGGCATCTGTCAATATTAAATTGGATTAAAGTACATTAAAATTTGAATACTTTCACCGGTTTAGAATTTTCAAAACTTTACACTATTTACCCAAAAAATAGCTTTTGAAAACTTTTGAAAAGGTTAGGAATTAATGTAAAACCGAACTTATGACTTACTGATTCGTTGCAAATTCTCTAACCCACTGCGCTACACTGTTAGGGGACTATACTGAGAAAGAAAATACTCATACATTCACACTTTCTGTTATTTTTTTATTCGATAAACAATGCGTCACAACATGGAAGTGACCTATACTACCTTACACTATTTTGACTTTATTCTGCCCGGAAAAAAAATAAGAGATTATTGATCAAATCTTTTAAATATGGTGTCATTTATTGTTTTAAGGCATTTTTCAATATTTTGTAGTGTGTGCTATATGTTTATCTTAAAGGAAAAGTGTGATAAAAGCAACAGAAAATATGCAAAATTATGTAAAATAAAAAAAAAATATTAACTTTAATATTATAGTACAGTCAAAATTATTTCAGAGATAAAATCTGAAAGATTTAGTCAAAAATTTCCTATGTTTTGCTTTTTTTTTGCTTGAACCTTATTTCATGATATAATAAAAATATCAAATTCAATGTCAATAATAATTCATTTCCTTAATACTTTTTGTGTTTAGATAAGTTTTTCTCATGACATTGCTTAATAACAATTCAAATTTAAGAACTAAAAACCTGAGGGAAAAACGTACTTTAATTCAAACTCGATCTGCATTTTTTGGTAAATAACCTACGTATGAAATATCTTTTAACAGTAAAAGCCTAAGAGCAAAAACTGAGCAATTTTCATTTTTTTTTTCGAAGTTCAAGAGGCATAACCGTGTAAAATATCATGGGACCAGCACAAATTTTAAACTTAACATTGTACATTGTAAATACATATGATACATTCATAAACTAAATTTTATTGAATGAGTGCAACGGTTGTTGAGATAATGATCGGAAAATGTATGAATACGAAATGACAGAAGTACGTAATAAGGTAAAACTATATGCCCCAGTTGTCCATGGCAGTACCATAAAAAGGAAAATTTTTTTACGGAATGCAGTTAATATAATAATTTGTAATGTCAATTTAAGCAATATGTGTAGCATATAGTCTTCTTTTGTCCTACGCAAGATCGTTGAATATTTAATTATTTATATTTAGTCATTAAAAGAGCAATTGTTGATGTTATATGTTTCTTTAAAAGGGAATAAATACAGATAGTTTTTTTAGTTTGTAACAATACCTACGGACCGGCATGTGCTTTAAAATGTGGTAACTGCAGCAATGGAGAGACGTGTCACCACATCAACGGTACCTGTCTCCATGGATGTGCTGAAGGGACAACAGGCGATACTTGCCAGGAAGGTGTCAATTTCTAATAATCATTATTGATAATTTAGACTGTTACATGTACCACATTTGTATGAGCAAAAAATGTTGCAGGATGCCAATCAGGATATTATGGGCGGGATTGCAGTCACCGTTGTAGTGAAAGCTGCATTGTTACCAAACATTGTGACAGAGTTACAGGACGATGTGAAGGTGGGTGTAAACAAGGATGGACAGGAAACACATGTGATCAAAGTAGGTCTATTTTGTAATTTTTGAAACTAAAATCTACTTTCAGTCAGTGCTATAACTAAACATGTATTCAAAAACTTTCTTAATAAAACAGTTTTAAAAAATGAAGAAAAGAAAACGTCTTTTGTGTTCACAATTGTAAGGTTTCAAAATAAAATACCCCTAACTGTTATTGTTTGATTAGGTTAATAAAACATATTAATATTTTTCATTAAAACTAACATATACCGATTGTGAAAATGTAGAAAAAAAAAACAATTGTTTGTATACCCTAAACAGACAATCCATCTTGACATTTGATAAACAAGTAACGTTGCTTTTTGATTGGTATAACTAACTACACACATCCCTTCAAATATACATGTACTGACGACAACGAGTCTTAATTTTGTAATTTTAAATGAAATGCATTAATTTTACTAAACATTATACATGTTTCCAGTTAGAGCAACCAACACAGAACCTAGTTCATGCACAGAAAGCTACAACATTGTAATCGTCGTGGTATCACTTCTGATTGTTGTCACAGGAAGTATGATAAATTTTGTCATCTGGAAGAGAAATGCTGGTTCGTAACATAAGTGAAATACCTAAAATGAATTTATCTTTGAGACTTAATTAAGATATTTCTAAGATATTTCTAGGTTCAAGAGCCTACCTCTATCTATCTATCTATCTATCTATCTATCTATCTATCTATCTATCTATCTATCTATCTATCTATCTATCTATCTATCTATCTATCTATCTATCCATCTATCTAATGTAGTGTTGTTCTATTAATTCTAAATCCGACTTTTATTGCAGCGAAATTTTCCAGAATGAGGTTAGTCTTACGCTTTTATATAGCGTTATTTGGAACAAATTTTTAGCTTTGCATCGAAATATAAGATAAACATTTTATTTAGTTTACTTAGATTAGATGGTTGATTTGCTCGAAACGAAGCTGTTGTGTACATTATTGGAATAATTTAAGACTGTTTTTTCAATACTCTATTAAAATGAATTTTAAAATTCAAGATATATTGGGAGACATTTAAAACTTTGTTTATGTTTTAGCCTGGGGAATATGCCGCAACCTACAAGTAAAAGAGGTACAATAAAAGAATTCTGAATGAAGTTGAGTTAAAAGAAGCGTCATATCTCAAATCTGTAAACAATTGAACACAATTGTTATTAAAAAAAATATCCTAAATGTGCTCTAAAACTCAGCATTTAATACAGTATTTTTAAAAAAAAATCATAAAGTGTACAACTAGTTTAGCTCAATGAACACTTAAATCTAAAAATGAGTGAGATATTTTGACTAAATTTTCAGAGGAAAAGGATCATCAATATACAGAACTTGAAGAGGTTGACAAATCCAAGACATATGAAGAAATCCATAGTTATTCCAACTGAAACCGGCAGTAACCAACATCCTTAGAGGGATTTTCAACAAAGAGTTAGAGCTACAAAGCATCAAACTGTGGCACAAAATTTGTTTGGAACAATTTAAAGTTTCATAAGTTACACTGTAGGACACAATATCCTGTTGTTTCACCTCAGCTGTGCTATTTGGCACATACGCAACATCAAACATACCATTGTCGTGAAAATTCCATGTAAATTGTAGCTATATCTGCAGTATCTGCATGTGGCCAAAGTTAAGCACCTCTTTTAAACTTTAAAACTGCGAGACATTGCCAAAATTTGCCTTCCTGCAAAATTTCTTAGAAGTACTTGCTTGACTAATATGTATTTTAAACATTTTGAAAAATATGCTACATGTAAAATAAAATAAAACAAAACACTTTTTCATAGCAATATTTATTTCCTTAATTCTCACTGAAATTTATTAATATAGGAAGATAAATATTTGACACAATGTGAGTATTTACAAAAATCATCATTGTATTGGTTATCTTAGTGTGTTTCTAATACAAAATTGAAATTAAAACAGATAATGATGTTATCATTTTAAAGTGGTACATGTACATGTAATATTAATATTGCTCAAGTTGATGAATTCCCGTAAAGTCCTTATTATGTTCATACAAACTTAAAAGACGTAATTGTCTATTTCTTTTGATATACTAACATGTGGTACTTAAAAATTCTTTGTATTCTTTACTATAATTTGTTTCAAGTTGTGTTTTCAAATAAAACAACTAATCTAAACGATTTAAAACGCGCTTTAATAGCCTAATAGTATTTAATGTATTGCTTTATTTCCAAAGTATGATGCGAATCAACTTAACATAAGATATCACATTTTTGCTGTTTAAAATATTACAAAATATGTCCTATTGTAATAGTTAACATACTTTCTTTTTAACTTCAATCATTATATTATTATATGATACATATGCGTATACTTGAACGATTTGATATTGAGTGTTTGGCATAGCTGAAGTTGTAACAGTCTTTTTCCTTTGCGTTTCGGCATGTTTAAGACACCGACAGTCCCCCTTTTCATAAGTTGGCATGATGTCCGAATGTAGCGGATAAGTTTTGCATAGACTTTAATTTGTAGAGAGCAATCAAGCTTTGCTAGATTGATTCATGCAGAATGACTATGATAGATTAGATTCACTAAAGAAATAATCAATAAGCGCAATTTGTGTCAAACCCATGCTTCAAATACGGTTGACTGCGAATAAGAATGCACCACATGTCACTCTTCCTTTTGGATTTAGGTACCTTACTACACTTAGACTTATTCTTCTTTAAACAGCTACAAGATGGCAATTTAAATGTTTCGTTCAATTGATTCCATAAATCGATTTGGTCAAATATTATCATAGCTCAGTGGTTAATATACTGGGCTTGTGAACTGCAGATCATGAATTTGAATCCACGTGGGACTTTTGTTGATATTAACTGAATTCAAGTTTTAAATATATATTTTTTTTACCCAAAATTGCTCGTTTTTTCGCGTATCTGACTAAAACACCTTTTATCCACCATGCTATCTATCATAATCCAGTAATTTTCTGCAGATTTGAAATTTATTTTAAGATGAAGTGAGCCTCATTTAATACAGAATGTTTAAGCAATTGCATATATTTTTTTTAATAAATTGCATAATTTGTAATGAAAGATTTGCACCTTTTTGTGTATCTTTGTACATATCATTATAACATATGCATTTATACATAGCTGATTGGGATTTAGATTGAGATATAGCACTTGCCAAACTCAACCATGCCTTAATAGCATATTTTGACTTTTTTTTATAAAGTTTTTATTTCCTTTATTCATATTTTCGATCAGCTTTTATTTATTTCACACCTTAAAATAAAAAAAAGAGGTTTACGTAAAAAAAAATCAAATAGAAGAAAGTAATGTAAATTATTTGAAAATGAATCAAACACGTTCTCCCACGATCAAGATGCTACTGTACTGTCGGTGAACAAAAACAATACTTAATAAATCTATAAGAAAAATGTTGAGCGCACTTAAAATGATTTTTTTAAATTTTAAAATGGTTCGGTGAAAACACGGATAAGAAGTCATAAATTTAAAAAAAGGTTAGACACCCAGTTTGCAAGACAAATATTAAAGTCACATATTTGATTGAGTTGGTGTACTTTTGAAATGTAAGTATCGTTTGTCAATAATATCCAAATTTTATCATGATAAATGTTTTGGCTTACTAAATGTAACATTTTATTCAAGTGTATATTTTTAGTATTATTATTGTGCATCTAAACAGTGCAGTCTGTATTTATAGAAATTAATGATAAAGCTGTTTAGTTTCAGCATTATTTTATTCATTTGCTATTTCAGATAATAGTACTTATTTAAAAAAGGATTGCAGGCTTCTTGTCTATGTATACAACACAACCTCCGAAGACGATGGTCATCTCTGTTCTCATGATAAATCAACCGAACAAAACAGTGTTCGAGGAGGATACGTTATCTACCACAATGAACGCAGACAATATGTTCAATATCCTAACTTCTATTCAAAATATGTTTTTAATGAACTTTGTGAGGTGAAAGTGTACGATGAGTATCATTTATTTAGATTGTATAAATGAACTGGATGAAAAACTTTTTAATTCTAAGAAAGCAAAAAAAATGATTACTTGTTTTAAAATGTAAATTATTGTGCCATCTTCAGTATAAGATAACATATTTTAATTTTCTTTCTTCTTAAAACATAGGATGTAATGGAACCTTTAGAGAGGACTGCATTATCAATGGCAAATAAACTGCTAAGACAGGAGGTGTGATATCAATACAGGCTGCTGTTTAAGTTGTGTTCCAAGATATGAGGGTCAAATATGTAAACAAGGTTTGTTTCAATTAATTTAATACGCAATAATTTTTCGTGTCGTGGATTTTTTTCCGTTCTGTTAAAGGTGAAGCAAAGTATTAGTTGCTTTTTATATTTGAATTAATAATATAGTTGTATAATTAATCATAGGTGATCATGATTCAACAGTTGAAAATAATATACATAATTAGGCTTTTATACTCGCTTTAAGTTGGAGAAATCACTATTCAATGGAGAACGAGGTGATGTAGGACTCTCTTTTGTATTAATGAACGAACACATCAATCATCATGACGTCGCACCATAAATTCAAGTTTTCATATACAATCAATGCATACGGTGTTATGTAATAAACGCAGGATTAGGCATGTTTGTTTTTTAAGTAATTAACTGATTAAAAATGATGAAGTTTATGTTCGCATGTCAATCTAAAAAATTAAACATTAGATTTTTTCTTCGGTGGTTGACATCGGTTTACAATCCTTTAAACTACACAAAATTTTGTTCGAAAAGTGAAAGGCGAAAAAATATTTTCCACATATATTTTTTTAAAGTAGCGTATATAGCTTATCTTATAATTAGCATATATTGATGCCATGTTGATTAAACGAAGCGGTATTGATAGTGTGACGTCATTGAAAATATTTTAAGGGAGCAATCTTAACGGAGAAAAAAAATGAATGAAAAAATCGATATATCTTGATTTGTCCATTGTTTGGGGTTTTTAATGAAAATGAAAACAAATTACAATCACAGTGGATGTAATAAATTGACCTATGCATAAATAACTTTCTCTTAAAAAAAACCAAATTTACAAGTTTACCATTACTATATGTAAATAAAGAAGAAATTATTTCAATAAGATTTTTAAGGGAATGCAACTTATACTATCTATTTTTTTTATCATTATTTGGCATATTATTGTATAGTCTCTCCATTGGGTTGTCAATAATAAAAATACTTGAAAAAAAGATAATGATAATATTTCATGCATCATTTGGTCTTTTTCGCTCCATAGATTGCGTAATTTAAATTTCCAATTTTTACATACAAAATGTAAAATAAGAAGATTTAGTAGTGTATGCCTTGATTCCTTCCGCTGAAGCCATAGATGTTCTTTGGCACTCAGAAGCTGTTGATCCAAATCACTGGTAAGTTTGCAGAATCTGGCATGTGTAGCCGTCCATGTATAGCACTTGAAAACTTGCAATAAAGGTAAAACAGTCACGGTTCAAATCCCAGGTTATACCGAGGCTTTACTGCTTTAATAATTCATCCATCCCAATGTTTATTGAATCCAGGTTCTTGTCGAGATCTTCCAGTGGGAACTGGGTGATGGCTTTTATACAGTTGGGAGCTATTTTGTGTATTCGGATTTTCCCTTGGTCATATAACACGGATTGAAATTTCTTCAACAGATTCACTGCTTCATTACTAGTTGGTACTGATGTAATTTCATCATCCACGTAAAATTTCTTGTACACATAACTTTTTACATCATAATCTACGTTCTCCACTGTTTTTCTATAATCCGTACATTGCTACCGCTGGGGATGGTGTGTTTCCGAACACATGTTCTTTCATTCGACATTCAATAAGTTCTTTATTTTGATCATTATTGCGGTACCAGTAAAATTGAAGAAAGTCACAGTGTTCTTCTGTTACCAAAAAATCTGTAAAACGTTTGTTCAATATCAGCCATAATACCAACAGCATCCTTGCAAAATTGGAACAATACACCAGTTACATGTAAGTCATTCACAAATTTTTAACCACTTAATAAGACAATGTTCAGTGAGACTCCATGAAATTTCACTGAAGTATCAAAGCCTGCACGGATTTTGTCAGGCTTTTTTTTTATTGTAAACACCAAATAATGGTAGGTACCAACACTCTCGGTTTGAGTCCAATGGAGGAGCTATTTCCATTGCATCACTTTTAATGAGATTCTTCATGAATCACTACTGAATTCAAAATCCACCGATATTCCCAAAAATTGACTGACATTGTCTGACATACACTGTATATTCACTGTACCCTACTGTAAATCCAATGTACACCCACTGTACAGAGCTACTGTACCACACTGTATCCCACTGTACCCCACTGTACAGAGCCACTGTTTGCCACTGTACTCCACTGCACCCCACTGTACCTACTCACTGACTAGCACTGTACCCCCACTGTACACCACTGTACAGGGTACTGACAAACACTGTACACCACTGTAACCCACTGTACCTATGTTTTTACAAGTTATGTTTGAACAATGAATTGAATATTTACTTTATATAAGACCAAAATCTGGATTTGTTTTGATTCTTTCCTATTGCTTACAAGAGAGAAAATGGGCTTCTATTTCTTTAAGTTCACATATAATTAAATGTGCGGTCAGATTCTTTTTCATGGAAAGGGCGAGGATATCATCGATTTCTGGGGAAGCTTAGACATTATGATACTAGTATTTTGGATAGTTGTAATATGTAATGTTTAAAAAATTGAATTATTCTCTGAACCCCCCCCCCCAAATCCTCCGATCAGTGCATGTATTAAACACTCAGAATCCAATTATCATACAGAATATAGCAACTTACCCAATTAAATGGGGAAAGTATTTATATATATTTCAATATCAATGTTTTAGAAACTAATTATTCAATTTTTTTTTAACAATGAATTTAATTTTATCATTATTGTCAAATAAATATTAGTTTCATGTTACATTAAAGTTTTAAAATTCAGAGAATTTAAAACTATGTATTACAATTTATATAGTTTTAAATTCTCTAAATTTTAAAATTTTAATGTAACATTTATGTGGAGGAAGGACATTTTTTTTCAACAATAAAAAAAATCTACCATATTGCTCAATTGCAACATACTGATTTTTTTTTTCAAAAGAGAGAAGATAACTGGTCTGGACTTAATAATGTCTTTGAAGTTTTACTTCACATGAAAATCAGCGCGGCTCTATATGTGTATAGTATACATACTTTCAGTAGATAAAAAGGCGTGAATGTCGCAATATTCAACCTTGTAAATTGTCAGTCTGACACCTTGTTCAAGATATTATGGAATTTCCTTATGGGGGTATTTGTGGTCTTTAGAGTTGAAATATATATTTTTAAAAATATAACACGTATGAATAAAGGAAATAATCTTTATATTCATCATTTTAGATGCGTTTTCTTTTTATTATTTCAATCATGTCGGATATAAAACATGTAAGATATTTATAAATCCTCAGCCCTCCCCCACCAGTTCCTGATATCAAAATAAGTATGGTGTTAAATTAAAAATGAAATGTGGTGATAACGACAGTGTTCAAATAATAGTTCACTCTGTTACGGTACTTTAAATTATATACATGACAGTTATGTACTTTTGAATTTGAACACTGTTCGTTATCACCACATACATGTATGTCATTACATTTACATGTATCTTCTCTTGCAAAGCTATAAGAATGTTGCCATGATATAGTTACATAGTTTTAATAAGAAAACTCTCTCTCTCTCTCTCTCTCTCTCTCTCTCAAACTATTCTCCTTAATGTTAATGGACCAAAGCCAGGAAGGCATAAACACCCCCAGTATTTTTGCTGCATCACAATAATCTAATTTTAACATCTCTTTAATTATAAGCGACACCTTAATTAATAGGCAAACATGTTTATTTTCTCTTTCCGTGATAGGTGAATTGTGTACGGGTCGGATAAATGAGAAGAATATTTTTTATTATTCAGTCATGTTGAATGTTTATGACCTAATAAATTCCCCGGAGATGAACGAGCATGCAGCTCAAAACATGCATATAAAATTGTCTTTTTTAAAACAAACTTATTAGCTATTAAAGCTTTATTTACTGGTTATACAGTCAATTGGAACTTGTTTCAAGAAAACGTCACTCCATGGAGAACGAACTCCATTAGTTGTCATCGTATAATGGCTGCCTTTACATCCAACATTTTAACTGATCGTATGGTTTTCTTACACAATTATTTTTGTTAAAATTAACGTCTTAAACAATGTTAAGTGCTAAACACAATATACTGAGTTAAATTTTTAAAGCAGAATTAGCTAGTTAAGGTCTTCCGTTGGAAACGGAAGACCTTATTGTTTTTGCTTTGTTTTTTTTCCTCTATTATTATTAGGGTTTTTCGTTTTTCAACGGAAAACCCTTCTGTTATTCTACTGTTTCTTATTAGGGTTTTCCGTTTTTCAACGGAAAACCCTTCTGTTATTCTACTGTTTCTTATTAGGGTTTTCCGTTTTTCAACGGAAAACCCTTCTGTTATTCTACTGTTTCTTATTATTATTTTTTTTTTTTATCCGCAAATTTTGTGTAGGCCATTTCTCGTACATTTGTTGTCTGATTGTTATGAAACTTTCAGGGTATGTAGACAATGTTAATATCTCGGGAAGTTTTTTCCAAATTTTTGAAATTCACTTCCGGTTATGAGTTATTGCCCTTTAATTGAAAATTGGGGGGTCTTTTGTCCAGAGATGATCTCGGGATCTACAAAAGATAGTTGCATGAAATTTAGCAGAATTGTTGGTAACATTTTATAGTTTTGCTGGCATGAAAATTTTGGCAAAATGTTTTTTAGTTTTTAAGCTATTTGCCGGTAAAGTATAAGGTTTTGGGGGGTCTGAAATTTTGTTGTTTTTTGTATAATAACCTTTAAACTAAAAATTTTTTGTTAATACATATAGAGCAAAAGTTGTTTAGAATAAGGAGAGCTTTCATTTAAAATTAAGAAAAAAGGACTGGCCCCTATAATTAGGGGTCAGCAGCTCATACACGTATTTTTCTGATAGCAAAAATCATTATCATTTAATGAAAAAAAATGAATTCAGTTATTGTTAATATATTAAATAATGTCATTTGGTATCAAATTAAACAAGTTCTGTGCTATATTTTTTTTTCAAATTTCATAAAACAAATATGTGAGAATCGTACATGAAAGAGTTAATATGACAACATAGACACACAAGCGAACAAATGCCACTTTATTAAGGCCCAGGCATTTACTGCATTACGTTGTGTTGCGTCTTAGATAAATTGTTGTGATTCAATTTCATTTTTTTCATCTATATCATTTATGAATTCAATGAACACACATTATTTAAACGTTCTATGTGCAACTATTTGTCGGGGCGCCCCTGTATGCAACCCCCGCGCGCGCGCCGAATGTAAACAGTAACGAACGGCATTGTAGAAAAGAGAGAGCCGTAATGCAGAAGAGAAGTTGTGTATTCTTTCGGTGTATACATGCATTTTCAATTGACTGTGAAACATATGAACATGCACAGGGAACAATACTACATATTTGTTTAAGGAGGATATTTTTCTCGTGTGAATCGTTTACGAGGAAATTCTGACAGCCACACTTCTGTCGACGATCAGCCGT
The DNA here is from genome assembly GCF_902806645.1 of Magallana gigas. Taxonomy (NCBI): domain Eukaryota; kingdom Metazoa; phylum Mollusca; class Bivalvia; order Ostreida; family Ostreidae; genus Magallana; species Magallana gigas. The sequence goes on from NC_047560.1 coordinate 60,704,716, forward strand.
TGATAAGTTACGAGTAATAAAGGAGAAAAGATGGACATTAAAGTGTGTGATTTATGTGGATGTTACTGAAGAAGGTGAGGCTTTTACTCCTTTTAAAGTTTCTTGTTAACTGGTTAAAATTTAGTATATAGTATAGATGTACATGTAAGTACGTGCACACTGTTAGATGTTTTTGTTATGATGTGGGTGTTTGTTTACTAACATGTAATTTTTACATGTTTCATGGATGTTTAGACTCGCTCGAGGTTCATGGGGGACTGGAAAGGGTAACTGAATTTATCTATTTAAAAAAATAACAGATTGTGAATTTTCAACTCAAAATTCAAAGCAGGGTCTAATTAGAAACATATCATATATTCTTGTGCAGAAGACTCCAAATGTAGTCATGAATACCCTGTAGACATAACTTCAAGTAAATAAAATTGTATACTTCAGAGTTAAAACATGACTTTAATATCTTTATGATGCCGATCATTGTATCATTAGAGAGGTTTAGCAGACTAACGGGTACCCGGTACATGTGCTTCTACATGTAGGTTACAAAATTGTCTTTGTTAATGTTTTAAATGTAATTTTTTATTCTCTTTTTTTAATCTGACTACTGGCAGTACTGGCGTGCGAGCAGTTCTCGCCGAGGACCATTTCTCGCTGGTGCACTGTTACATCATATTTTCGTATGTAATTTTATGTGTTGATAAAATGACGTAACAATGCACTGGTGAGAAATGGTACTCGGCGAGAACTGATCGCACGCCAATATTGATTAATTACAGACAAAAACTGAAGGTTGCGAGTGTTATTTTTTATTGAACAACATTGTTTAAAATAATTCTTTATATATGTGACGATCAGACCGGTTTGAATACCAGTGCCAGATAGCTCAGTCGGTAGAGCACCTGACTAGAGATTCAGGGGGCCCAGGTTCAAATCCCGGTTTGGTCCTTCATTATTTCTCCCATCCTGTTACAATATTGGTGTTGTGACCAACCCCTGGAACTAACAGGTTAACTCGATCCTGCCAGGGGTGATCTTCGAGGATGAAGATCATTTAAGGGGGGAGGAATGTGACGGTCAGACTGGTTTGAATACCGGTGCCAGATACATGTAGCTCAGTTGGTAGAGCATTTGACTAGAGATTCAGAGGGCCAGGTTCGAATCCCAGTTTGTTCCACGTTATTTCTCCCATCTTTTACATATACATGTATATCAGATATATGACAGATGATTAAGGGTCATCACATGTTTTGCAAGATGCAATAAGTGTTAAAAACCTTTACTTTACAACACAATACATTTAAGTGAATATTTATGTTTCTTGTTATTATTTGGTGTGGTTTTCTTGACAGTGTTGCATAAACAATTTACCCGCACCTAAAACACAAACTTTCTTTTTGTGGATTCAGCTTACCGCTGATTGGCTGCTGTTGCAGCAGACAAATAAGATATGCACGCACAAAACACAATGAACTTATCAGAGAATGAGTTGAGTTTATTTCAACTGTTGGAATTTGGGTATTTTTTTTTTAAATGTATATGTGGTACATACAGCTGTAGCTTTATGAAGAAAATTTTGGTTAGACCATATATACCTATCATGCAAGTAAATGATATTTACAAAAAACTTGCAATTTATGGCGCACGAAATATATGCTAGTTTTATAAAGATTGACATACATGTAATGTACCACATTCTGTGAAAAATAATCTATTATAAATTCTTCATTAAGTTTACTCATACATGTTTTATGCTTATTACACATAGTATTGTTTTTAAAACATGTAATTTATAAGAAAATAAAAAAAAACCCTCGCTAAATTTATTTGCCAAAAAAAAGAAAAACACAGTAGAATTGATAAAAAATGGTATACCAGAAGCTGATACCAGTACATGTACTTTGACGCTGTTCGGTGGGTAATATTCGTTTGTAATTTACGAATTGAAATATTGACTGTTGCACTACAAGTACGGTACCGTAATAAACTCTCTCTCTCTCAAACTCTCTCTCTCTCTCTCTCAATTTGATAAGTGTTTATACCTATGAAAATTTTTTAATATTATATTATGACTTGATATGCAAATTTTTGATCTTGTACTGCCTAAATGTTATATCATGTATTGGGATATGTCATACTTATTACACTGCATGGTCAGTGTATTTTTTACAGAAATACTATTCATATGTTAATGTAAACACAGCTATTACTAGTACATGTATGTAAACACAGCTAATTATTTTTTTTTTAATTCAGCTCAAAACAGACTCTTGTTACCACATGGCTTTTACCGGTACCTGTTGATTCTTGTGGGTCAGCTCCTGAGATTAACCTGTCACCTCTATCCACATGCATATTCCTTGTGTTCTACAGACTATTTACCGGTAATTCAAATTAAATCCAATAATGCATGAACAATAATGGAACTTGAAGAAAGCATCATGCCATGTTGTGGTTTGTGTTTGATAAGAAATTATGAAAACAAAATTAAGGCTGTTTAAAGAAATTCATAATTGCTGTGAAAATTTGTTTTTCAATAAAAGTATGCAATTATGTTTACTTTATTTTTTATTTCATAAAGATATTTAGATGTGTTTACATAATTGAAAAATCCCCCCCCCCCTCTATTTAATTGTCTGCATTAAGATTACATGTAGGATATGTAAATGTACATTTGACTTTGAAATAACATCTGCTATGATAATTACTTTTGAAATGAACAAGAAACAACCTATTTCTACCTTTCTAAGGTATATATGCAGAAAAAAAGTAGAAAAACATGTCAAATTTGAACATTTTTCATAACTTGGTTAGAAGGAGACTAGAAATCAGAATAGATTAGATATTCACTAAATATGATTGTTAGCTTACTTTTTTCATGAAAATTAAGAAATCACAAGCAGGACAGCTGTCTATTTGTTAATTAAAATGGTACAAATCATACAATAAACAAATAAAGATCAAATTTTAGAATCATTGATGATTGTTTTCAAATATGTGTGAGAAATTACTCAAGGAAATTGCCACACGTTTCATAAAATTAGGTAAAACATTTCAAACCATGACTTTTTATGAAAATCAAAAGATTGGGGGGGGGTATACATGTAAGGGTATTTCTAAGTGATGTGAAGCTTTTATCATGATTATATCATGTAGGCATATGTTGTATTGAATAAGGTTTCTGTTTAAAGGTGGTTGAACAACAGTTGACCTCTAAAAGGTCAGGTAAAGATGTTTTACTATGGAGAACCCTGTAAATCTGTGTTTACTAAAGGAAATTGGAAATGGTGGGTTCACTTAAATGGCCATATTTATATTAAACCTCAATGGAATTGGCAATATGTGGTATTCTTTTTCTCAGAATTGCATTAGCTTTCTTATTCTAAGACAAACCGTCTTTTCATAAAAATGTTAGTGTACTAAGTTAAAGGTACAAGGAACAGTTTCGGATAAAGTACCGTCAACATTTTTGTAAAATTGAGAGTGACTGTACTTGAAGGTTTATCATTGTTGCGTAGATTCATGAAATGAATTTTAATGATTATCAATAGTTAGAGGGATGTCTCTTGTTGGAATTGGTAAGCAATATTAAGGCCCCTAATTTTAAGTACATGAGAAGCAGAAATAAATTGTGAAACTTTGCGGCTATGACAGATGTGTTGACTTTACAGTGAAATTGAAGGTTACAAACAGGAGGTTATATAACATGAAATGTAGGTGGATGGGATATTATATGCCTATTTAGTATTTACTGGGTATGAGGACAAGAGCAAGTGTATTATCCCCCAAGACAGCAACTATTTAATGAGGCAAAGCCAAGAGAAATAGTTGCTGTGGAGTGGGACAATAAATTTGCTATTGTCCGAATAGTCAGTTAATTGGTATTTCATTATACAGAAGAAAACTTTATATGTCAGCGATGCAGAATTTCTTGACGATAAACAAATTAGAGTTAAATCAAACTTTGTATTTAATGCGGCGATCTTATTAGGTCAGAGGTGTTCCGAGTTTAAGGTGATATGGGACACTTCCATGTTGTGACGTATTGTTTATCAAAATAAACAATAAAATAAAGTGTAATTATATAAGTACATGTAGTTTCTTTTAAAAAATGGTCACCTAACTCCTTAACGCAGTGGGTTAGAGGGTTTACTAGGAACCTGTAAGTTATGAGTTCGAATCCCGCTGGGGTTTTTACAATTTTTACCTTTTCAAATATTTTTAAAAGCTATTTTTTGGTTAAATATTGTAAAATTTAAAAATTCTAAACCGGTGAAAATTTTTCAATTATATAGTACTTTAATCCACATTAATATCGACAGATGTCCCATACCACCTTAAAAAGGAGGGAAATCAAATTCTGCTGATGAATGGTTTTGATGACTATTCACCAAAAGCAGATAGCATGGATACTATTTTAAATTAGATAAAAAGGCATGTTTATGCGGGCGCCTTCTAGTGATCAATTTGTCCGTCTGTCCATCCGAGATTGCTTGACTGGAGCATAGCTTCTCTCCCCTTGGCCCAATCTGGCTCATACCTCATCCACAGGGTTCCTTTGGTTGAAGGATGCGCAGTGACCTTGAACCATGTTTTTAGGTATAAGGTTAAGGTCATAGCAGAATTATATATATAAAATCCTTGTCTGGGGCATATCTTTTTTCCCTTTGGTCCAATCTGGCTAATACTCGCAGAGTGTCTCTATGGTTAAACGATGTACAGTGACCTTGCATGAAATTTCTGGGTAACGGGTGAAGATCATATCGGATCATGCAAAAATCCTTTTTTGAGAGCATATATAATTTCTACTAACCCCTATTTGGCTCAGACTTCACATAGGCAGAGCTTTTGAGTAAAGGGTGAAAGGGTGTGTAGTGACCTTGAACCTATTTTCAGTGAAAAGAAACTGTGAAGGTCATAGCAGAATTATATTTTTAAAAATCCTTGTCCGGAGTATATCTTCTCTCCCTTTGCTCCATTCAGCCTCATACTTCACCCACATGATGCCTTTGATCAAAATATATGCAATGACCTCGAATGATATTTGTAGATGAAGAGTCAAGGTCATATCAGAACACACAAAAATCCATATTTTAAGAGCATAGATATACTCTCCTTTTAGCCCCTATTTGGCTAATATTTTACCTTTACAGAGTTTATTGGTTAATGGCGTGCAGTGACCTTGAACCAAGTCTGTCAATGTGAAGGTCATAGCAGATCTTCTTAAAATTAGTTTTAGACAGTAGATTATTTTCCAAATATGCTTAATCTTGGTCAGATTGAACAAAAATGCATGTATGTTAGGGGGAATGAAATTGAATTAAAAGTTCTATGCCAGCTGGAAAAATTTCAAGTTAAAGGTCAAGGTCAAAGCATAATTCTCTTAAATAACATCAGCGGGGCCCTTTGAAATGTTCACCATTTCAATGTTGTCTGGTTGATAGTAATTTTACATAGAAAATATTCACAGAGGTACAGTAAAGTAAACTTTACATCGATAAGTTTCTGACAATTAATGACGCAACGAGCACACAGTACGAAAGGTCAACCCTTTGAAAAGCAGTGAAGAGGAGAAGTTGCTCAGAATTATGTTTTAAACAAAATTGATTTTTTACGTAAATTTTAATTTTGCATTCTGGGTTAAGAAAAAAGATGTTAGTTCAAGGTAAAGTTAACTTGTACCTAAAATGAAGTCAAATTTGTTAAGTCGTACTTAAACACATTGTTTTTTTTGTTAAGTCGTTCTTGAAATGGTTAAGGGTTTTTGGTTAAGTCGTACTTAAAACCATTCGGATTATGTTAAGTTGTACCAAAAATCATTCGGTTTTTTTTTTATCTTTTTGTACTTAGGTTTCTTTGTTACTATATTAAGAACTCTGCTTCTTAGACGTATTTCTAGCGTTGCTTTCGACATTAGCGGAAAACCCACTCGTTGCTTTGCAACGAGCTTTGCTCTAGTTATTTTTTTTTTTTCCCCGCAAATTTTGTGCACGAGATTTCTCAAACATTTTTTGTCTGATTGCTATGAAACTTTCAGGGTATGTAGATGATATTAATATCTCTAGACGTTTTTTTCAAATTTTTAAAATTCACTTCCGGTTATGAGTTATTGCCCTTTAATTGAAAATTGGGGGGTCTTTTGTCCAGAGTTGATCTCGGGAACTACAGATGATAGATGCATGAAATTTGGCGAAATTGTCGGTAACATTTTATAATTTTGCTGGCATGAAAATTCTGGTAATTTCTTTGTTAGTTTTTGAGCTATTTGTCGCCAAAGTTTAAGATTTTTTCCGGGCTGAAATTTTGTTGCTTTTTGTATTATAACCTTTAAACTAAAAATATTTTGTTAATACATATAGAACAAAAGTTGTTTAGAATAACGAGAGCTTTCATTTAAAATTAAGAAAAAAGGGCTGGCCCCTATAATTAGGGGTCAGCAGCTCATACACGTATTTTTCTGATAGCAAAAATCGTTATCATTTTATGAAAAAAAATTAATTTAGTTATTGTTAATATATTAAATAATGTCATTTGGTATCAAATTAAACAAGTTCTGTCCTATATTTTTTTTCAAATTTCATAAAACAAATATGTGAGAATCGTACATGAACGAGTTAATATGTCTACATAGACACACAAGCGAACAAATGCCACATTAAGGTCCAGGCATTTACTGCATTACGTTGTGTTGCGTCTTAGATAAATTGTTGTGATTCAATTTCATTTTTTTCATCTATATCATTTATGAATTCAATGAACACACATTATTTAAACGCTCTATGTGCAACTATTTGTTGGGGCGCCCCTGTTTGTGACCCCCGCGCGCGCGCGCCGAATGTAAACAGTAACGAACGGCATTGTAGAAAAGAGAGAGCCGTAACCCAGATAGCATGAGTTTGTTGGGCCAACATTGGCTGTAGGTTGTAAGGTTGGCGTTGGCTTAACAATGTTGGGCCAACATTGGACCAATGTACACTTGACACATCTAACTTGAGTGTCAATGTTAGTTGGGAACGCAACGTTGGGCCAACATTGGGCCAATGTACACTTGACACATCTAACTTGAGTGTCAATGTTAGTTGGGAACACAGCGTTGGGCCAACATTAGGCCAATGTACACTTGACACAACTAACTTGAGTGTCAATGTTAGGTGGGAACGCAACGTTGGGCAAACATTAGGCCAATCTACACTTGACACATCTAATTTGAGTGTCAATGTTACTTGGGAACGCAACTTCGGGCCAACATTTTGGGTCAATGTTGTAAATTTACAATCAATGTCAGTTGAGACATGATATCGGCCCAACAATGATCCAACGTCTGTTAATTACATTTTTTATTTCCTGATTAGTTTGTTGGTCGATTACATTTATAAAAACACGCATACCTTTTCAACAGTGGTTATATGTTTATACATCTCTTTTTATTATTTTTTTTACAATGTTTTGAGATAGAATCATTACTAAAAGCTAAATATACTGTCAATAGTTACATGTACATACTCTTTATAAAAGGAAACATGTTTAAAAATGCAAGTTCAATTTTTATTCTTTTAAAGAAGCTTAAAATTGTGAAAGCCCAAAATTAAAATGAAGATATTCTGCAAATGTATTCAGCTGCATAATATTGTTCTAAAGTGTAGAATTTAAGTTCCCGATCCTGAGATAAGAGAATAGCACATTCACTGACCAAGCAATTAAGACAGAGTTTTCTCAGCGTGAGACTGGCCAGTTTCCATGGTTATTGTGATATCTGATCTGTTGGGATGGCCAAATCTGCTCCCATTTAACATTTTGTAGGACAGATCTAAACAGTCTGCTCAATGTATAGCCACAGTCAAGTGAATAAAACAGAAATGTAAGTATTATTTATCTCAAATAACTGCAGATATTTATTAAGTCAATTTCATTAACGTCTCAATAAATGTTTCTTTCATATATTGAATATTTGTATTTTTTATTTTAAGGGAATATGTTTAAGCTGCCCCCTTCCAGTCTGACGAACTTTCAACTGACTTCGAAATTTGATGTTTTTGAAAACCAGTGTTTTATTTGGAAGACTATGAACAGTTGAAGATATAAATGAAGCAAAACAAACAGAAGAGAGTGAATTATTACTTTATTCTATTTTGGAGTAACTAAGTTTAAAAAGTGTGGATATAGATTTACCCTGTGAACATATGCTAGCTAGATAACGAACGGCCGTCATTTAATTTCAAGGATTATTTTTATCATGGTTTGTGCACTCTGGATTCAAAATAAATACATAATTTAAATTGTGATATATTGTTGCATTTGTATTGTTGCACCTATATTGGAACAACATTGACCCAACATTGTGCCAGTGTTGGTCATATGTTACGTACATTGGCCCACCGTTGTGCCAGTGTTGGTCATATGTTACGTACATTGGCCCACCGTTTGGCCAGTGTTGGTTATATGTTACGTACATTGGCCCACCGTTGGGCCAGTGTTAGTCATATGTTACCTACGTTGGCCCACTGTTGGGCCAATATCAGAAGATGACAAATGTGACATTGTGCCGATGTCGGCCCAACATGTTGGGCCACTGTTGGGCCGATTAGCAAAATTACATTGGGCCAACATTTATTTGCCAACATTGGGCCAATGTAACTGGTTTTGTTGGGCCAACGTTGGCCCAACAAAGACATGCTATCTGGGAATGCAGAAGAGAAGTTGTGTATTCTTTCGGTGTACACATGCATTTTCAATTTGCTGTGAAACATATGAACATGCACAGGGAACAATACTACATATTTGTTTAAGGAGGATATTTTTCTCGTGTGAATCGTTTACGAGGAAATTCTGACAGCCACACTTCTGTCGACGATCAGCCGTTGATAAGCTACGAGTAATAAAGGAGAAAAGATGGACATTAAAGTGTGTGATTTATGTGGATGTTACTGAAGAAGGTGAGGCTTTTACTCCTTTTAAAGTTTTTTGTTAACTGGTTAAAATTTAGTATATAGTATAGATGTACATGTAAGTACGTGCACACTGTTAGATGTTTTTGTTATGGTGTGGGTGTTTGTTTACTAACGTGTAATTTTTACATGTTTCATGGGTGTTTAGACTCGCTCGAGGTTCATGGGGGACTGGAAAGGGTAACTGAATTTATCTATTTAAAAAAATAACAGATTGTGAATTTTCAACTCAAAATTCAAAGCAGGGTCTAATTAGAAACATATCATATATTCTTGTGCAGAGGACTCCAAATATGGTCATGAATACCCTGTAGACATAACTTCAAGTAAATAAAATTGTATACTTCAGACTTCAGGGTTAAAACATGACTTTAATATCTTTATGATGCCGATCATTGTATCATTAAAGAGGTATAACAGACCAACGGGTACCCGGTACATGTACTTGTACATGTAGGTTACAAGTTAGAACTATGCCTACCATTCTACCAGTTCACATAATTTTTCTTGTTTAGCAGTTATGATGTGTACTTAAATTGTCCTTGTTAATGTTTTAAATGTAATTTTTTATTCTCTTTTTTTAATCTGACTACTGGCAGTACTGGCGTGTGAGCAGTTCTCGCCGAGGACCATTTCTCGCTGGTGCACTGTTACATCATATTTTCGTATATAATTTTATGTGTTGATAAAATGACGTAACAATGCACTGGTGAGAAATGGTACTCGGCGAGAACTGATCGCACGCCAATATTGATTAATTACAGACAAAAACTGAAGGTTGCGAGTGTTATTTTTAATTGAACAACATTGTTTAAAATAATTCTATATATATGTGACGATCAGACCGGTTTGAATACCAGTGCCAGATAGCTCAGTTGGTAGAGCACCTGACTAGAGATTCAGGGGGCCCAGGTTCAAATCCCTTCATTATTTTTCCCATCCTGTTACAATATTGGTGTTGTGACCAACCCCTGGAACTAACAGGTTAACTCGATCCTGCCAGGGATGATCTTCGAGGGTGAAGATCATTTAAGGGGGATGAATGTGACGGTCAGACTGGTTTGAATACCGGTGCCAGATACATGTAGCTCAGTTGGTAGAGCACTTGACTAGAGATTCAGAGGGCCAGGTTCGAATCCCACTTTGTTCCGTCGTTATTTCTCCCATCTTTTACATATACATGTATATCAGATATATGACAGATAATTAAGGTCATCACATGTTTTGCAAGATGCAATAAGTGTTAAAAACCTTTACTTTACAACAGAATACATTTAAGTGAATATTTATGTTTCTTGTTATTATTTGGTGTGGTTTTCTTGACAGTGTCGCATAAACAATTTACCCGCTCCTAAAACACAAACTTTCTTTTTGTGGATTCAGCTTACCGCTGATTGGCTGCTGTTGCAGCAGACAAATAAGATATGCACGCACAAAACACAATGAACTTATCAGAGAATGAGTTGAGTTTATTTAAACTGTTGGAATTTGGGTATTTTTTTTTAAAATGTATACTTGTGACAAAACATATATGTGGTACATACAGCTGTAGCTTTATGAAGAAAATTTTGGTTAGACCATATATACCTATCATGCAAGTAAATGATATTTACAAAAAACTTGCAATCTATGGCGCACGAAATATACGCTAGTTTTATAAAGATTGACATACATGTAATGTACCACATTCTTTGAAAAATAATCTATTAAAAATTCTTCATTAAGTTTACTCATACATGTTTTATGCTTATTACACGTAGTATTGTTTTTAAAACATGTAATTTATAAGAAAATAAACAAAAACCTTCGCTAAATTTATTTGCAAACAAAAAATACACAGTAGAATTGATAAAAAATGGTATACCAGAAGCTAATACCAGTACATGTACTTTGACGCTGTTCGGTGGGTAATATTCGTTTGTAATTTATGAATTGAAATATTGACTGTTGCACTACAAGTATGGTAATAAACTCTCTCTCTCTCAAACTCTCTCTCTTTCTCAATTTGATGTGTTTATACCTATGAAAATTTTTTAATATTATATTATGACTTGATATGTAAATTTTTGATCTTGTACTGCCTAAATGTTATGTCATGTATTGGGATATGTCATACTTATTACACTGCATGGTCAGTGTATTTTTTCCAGAAATACTATGCATATGTTAATGTAAACACAGCTATTACTAGTACATGTATGTAAACACAGCTAATTATTTTTTCTATTTATTTCAGCTCAAAACAGACTCTTGTTACCACATGGCTTTTACCGGTACCTGTTGATTCTTGTGGGTCAGCTCCTGAGATTAACCTGTCACCTCTATCCACATGCATATTCCTTGTGTTCTACAGACTATTTACTGGTAATTCAAATTAAATCCGATAATGCATGAACAATAATGGAACTTGAAGAAAGCATCATGCCATGTTGTGGTTTGTGTTTGATAAGAAATTATGAAAACAAAATTAAGGCTGTTTAAAGAAATTCATAATTGCTGTGAAAATTTGTTTTTCAATAAAAGTATACAATTATGTTTCCTTTATTTTTTATTTCATAAAGATATTTAGATGTGTTTACATAATTGAACCCCCCCCCTCTATTTAATTGTCTGCATTAAGATTACATGTAGGATATGTAAATGTACATTTGACTTTGAAATAACATCTGCTATGATAATTACTTTCGAAATGAACAAGAAACAACATATTTCTACCTTTCTAAGGTATATATGCATAAAAAAGTAGAAAAACATGTCAAATTTGAACATTTTTCATTGAAATCAACTCTGTCTCCAGCTACCTGGGTGTGTTTGAATTTAATTCTAATTTAAGGCAGATGTCTAACTTGTAGGTTGTAACTTACTGTTTTAGCATGGTTAGAAGAAGACTAGAAATCAGAATAGATTAGATATTCACTAAATATGATTGTTAGCTTACTTTTTTCATGAAAACAAGAAATCACAAGCAGGACAGCAGTCTATTTGTTAATTAAAATGGTACAAATCATACAATAAACAAATAAAGATCACATTTTAGAATCATTGATGATTGTTTTCAAATATGTATGAGAAATGACTCAAGGAAATTGCCACATGTTTCATAAAATTAGGTAAAACATTTCAAACCATGACTTTTTATGAAAATCAAAAGATTGGGGGGTGGGGGGTATACATGTAAGGGTATTTGTAAGTGATGTGAAGCTTTTATCATGATTATATCATGTAGGCATATGTTGTATTGAATAAGGTTTCTTTTTAAAGGTGGTTGAACAAAAGTTGACCTCTAAAAGGTCAGATAAAGATGTTTTACTATGGAGAACCCTGTAAATCTGTGTTTACTAAAGGAAATTGGAAATGGTGGGTTCACTTAAATGGCCATATTTTTATTAAACCTCAATGGAATTGGCAATATGTGGTATTCTTTTTCTCAGAATTGCATTAGCTTTCTTATTCTAAGACAAACCGTCTTTTCATAAAAATGTTAGTGTACTAAGTTAAAGATACAAGGAACAGTTTCGGATAAAGTACCGTCAATATTTTTGTAAAATTGAGAGTGACTGTACTTGAAGGTTTATCATTGTTGCGTAGATTCATGAAATGAATTTTAATGATTACCAATAGTTAGAGGGATGTCTCTTGTTGGAATTGGTAAGCAATATTAAGGCCCCTAATTTTAAGTACATGAGAAGCAGAAATAAATTGTGAAACTTAAGGCTATGACAGATATGTTGACTTTACAGTGAAATTGAAGGTTACAAACGGGAGGTTATATAACATGAAATGTAGGTGGATGGGATATTATATGCCTATTTAGTATTTACTGGGTATGAGGACAATAGCAAGTTTATTGTCCCCCAAGACAGCAAATATTTAATGAGGCAAAGCCAAGGGAAATAGTAGCTGTTGAATGGGACAATAAACTTGCTATTGTCCGAATAGTCAGTTAATTGGTATTTCATTATACAGAAGAAAACTTTATTTGTCAGCTATGCAGAATTTCTTGATGATAAACAAATTAGAGTTAAATCAAACTTTGTATTTAATGCGGCGATCTTATTAGGTCAGAGGTGTTCCGAGTTTAAGGTGATATGGGACACTTCCATGTTGTGACGTATTGTTTATCGAAATAAACAATAAAATAAAGTGTAATTATATAAGTACATGTAGTTTCTTCTCAAAAATGGTCACCTAATTCCTTAGCACAGTGGGTTAGAGGGTTTACTAGGAACCTGTAAGTCATGAGTTCGAATCCCGCTGGGGTTTTTACAATTTTTACCTTTTCAAATATTTTTAAAAGCTATTTTTTGGTTAAATATTGTAAAATTTGAAAATTCTAAACCGGTGAAAAGTTTTCAATTATATAGTACTTTAATCCACATTAATATCGACAGATGTCCCATACCACCTTAAAAAGGAGGGAAATCAAATTCTGCTAATGAATGGTTTTGATGACTATTCACCATGGGCAGATAGCATGGATACTATTTTAGATAAAAAGGCATGTTTATGCGGGCGCCTTCTAGTGATCAATTTGTCCGTCTGTCCATCCGAGATTGCTTGACAGGAGCATAGCTTCTCTCCCCTTGGCCCAATCTGGCTCATACCTCATCCACAGGGTTCCTTTGGTTGAAGGATGTGCAGTGACCTTGAACCATGTTTTTAGGTATAAGGTTAAGGTCATAGCAGAATTATATATATAAAATCCTTGTCTGGGGCATATCTTTTTTCCCTTTGGTCCAATCTGGCTAATACTCACAGAGTGTCTCTATGGTTAAAAACGATGTGCAGTGACCTTGCATGAAATTTCTAGGTAACGGGTGAAGATCATATCGGATCATGCAAAAATCCTTTTTTGAGAGCATATATAATTTCTACTAACCCCTATTTGGCTCAGACTTCACATAAGCAGAGCTTTTGAGTAAAGGGTGAAAGGGTGTGTAGTGACCTTGAACCTATTTTCAGTGAAAAGAAACTGTGAAGGTCATCTCAGAATTATATTTTTTAAAATCCTTGTCCGGAGTATATCTTCTCTCCCTTTGCTCCATTCAGCCTCATACTTTACCCACATGATGCCTTTGTTCAAAATATATGCAATGACCTCGAATGATATTTGTAGATGAAGAGTCAAGGTCATATCAGATCACACAAAAATCCATATTTTAAGAGCATAGATATACTCTCCTTTTAGCCCCTATTTGGCTAATATTTTACCTTTACAGAGTTTATTGGTTAATGGCGTGCAGTGACCTTGAACCAAGTCTGTCAATGTGAAGGTCATAGCAGATCTTTTTAAAATTAGTTTTAAATAGTAGATTATTTCCCAAATATGCTTAATCTTGGTCAGATTGAACAAAAATGCATGTATGTTAGGGGGAAAGAAATTGAATTAAAAGTTCTATGCCAGCTGGAAAAATTTCAAGTTATAGGTCAAGGTCAAAGCAGAATTCTCTGAAATAACATAAGCGGGGCCCTTTGAAATGTTCACCATTTCAATGTTGTCTGGTTCATAGTAATTTTACATAGAAAATATTCACAGAAGTACAGTAAAGTAAACTTAACATCGATAAGTTTCTGACAATTAATGACGCAACGAGCACACAGTACGAAAGATCAACCTTTTGAAAAGCAGTGAAGAGGAAAAGTTGCTCAGAATTATGTTTTAAACAAAATTGATTTTTTACATAAATTTTAATTTTGCATTCTGGGTTAAGAAAAAAGATGTTAGTTCAAGGTAAAGTAAACTTGTACCTAAAATGAAGTCAAATTTGTTAAGTCGTACTTAAACACATTGGTTTTTTAGCTCACCTGAGCTGAAAGCTCAAGTGAGCTATTCTGATCACATTTTGTCTGTCGTCCGTCTGTCCGTCCGTCTGTCTGTCTGTCCGTCTGTCCGTAAACTTTTCACATGTTCAACATCTTCTCAAGAACTACTTGGCCAATTTCAACCAAACTTGGCACAAATCATCCTTAGGCAAAGGGGATTCAAAGTTGTGAAAATTAAGGGCCACACCCGTTTTCAAGGGGAGATAATTAGAAATTAATGAAAAATTTCGAGAAATTTTCAAAAATCTTCTTCTCAAGAACCAGAAAGCCAGGAAAGCTGAAACCTGTGTGGAAGCATCCTCAGGTAGTGTAGATTCAAAGTTGTGAAATTCATGACCCCCGGGGGTAGGGTGGGGCCACAATGGGGGTTGAAGTTTTAACATAGGAATATATAGAGTAAATCTTTAAAAATCTTCTTCTCAGAAACTAAACAGCCAGGAAAGCTGAAACTTGTGTGGAAGCATCCTCAGGTAGTGTAGATTTAAAGTTGTGAAAATCATGACCCCTGGGGGTAGGGTGGGGCCACAATGGGGGGTCAAAGTTTTACATAGGTATATATAGAGTAAATCTTTAAAAATCTTCATCTCAGAAACTAAACAGCCAGGAAAGCTGAAACTTGTGTGGAAGCATCCTCAGGTAGTGTAGATTCAAAGTTGTGAAAATCATGACCCCAGGGTGTAGGATGGGGCCACAATGGGGGGTCGAAGTTTTACATAGGAATATATAGAGTAAATCTTAAAAAATCTTCTTCTCAGAAACTAAACAGCCAGGAAAGCTGAAACTTGTGTGGAAGCATCCTCAGGTAGTGTAGATTCGAAGTTGTGAAATTCATGACCCCCGGGGGTAGGGTGGGGCCACAATGGGGGTTGAAGTTTTACATAGGAATATATAGAGTAAATCTTTAAAAATCTTCTTCTCAGAAACTAAACAGCCAGGAAAGCTGAAACTTGTGTGGAAGCATCCTCAGGTAGTGTAGATTCAAAGTTGTGAAAATCATGACCCCTGGGGGTAGGGTGGGGCCACAATGGGGGGTCGAAGTTTTACATAGGAAAATATAGAGTAAATCTTTAAAAATCATCTTCTCAAAAACTAATCAGCCAGGAAAGCTGAAACTTATGTGGAAGCATCCTCAGGTAGTGTAGATTGAAAGTTGTGAATCATGATCCCTGGGGGTAGGGTGAGGCCACATTGGGGGGGGGGGGGGTGTTAAAATTTTACATAGAAATATATAGAGTAAATCTTTAAAAATCTTCTTCTCAGAAACTATTCAGCCAGGAAAGCTGAAACTTTTGTGGAAGCATCCTCAGGCAGTGTAGATTGAAAGTTGTGAATCATGATCCCTGGGGGTAGGGTGGGGCACAATGGGGGGGGGGGGGGTTGAAGTTTTACATAGGAATATATAGAGTAAATATTTAAAAATCTTCATCTCAGAAACTAATAAGCCAGGAAAGCTGAAACTTGTGTGGAATTATCCTCAGGTAGTGTAGATTGAAAGTTGTGAAAATCATGATCCCTGGGGGTAGGGTGAGGCCACATTGGGGGGGGGGGGGGTGTTAAAGTTTTACATAGGAATATATAGAGCAAATCTTTAAAAATCTTCTTCTTAGAAACGGATCAGCAAGATGATTCTTTATAATTGTTAAGACTTTGGCTCCAGGACAATTCCTCGGCCTCACAAGAAGGTTCAGAGTTTGATGCAGCTAAATATCCCATATATAAACAATTGAAAAGGATCTTTTTGAAAACTGCAATACTCAACATGTGATATGACTATAAAATTGAGGCAGGCAGCTATTTTTTCATTAAAATCTTTTTGTATTACTGTATTGAGTTATTGCCCTTGATTTATTGATTCTTGATTATTTTAATTAATGCATCCACTGTTAACCAATTATTGTGATGATTATTTTTATACAATAATAAATATTCAATGTATATAAGTTGTTCTGCATAAGTAGTTTTGGGTTAGGCCGGATTAGTTAGTTTATTTTTGATTTCCAATTTTTAGATACTATGAATTATTTTAGGCCGGCACATATATAGGGACAGTGTCTCTTGCACCACAATGTCCGGCTGTTTGGGGTTAAACTTGAACAGTTACAGATAGATTGAGTGTGTGGACATCCCTGCTCTATCTAATCTTCGTGTTTTCTAACCTATGACACAGAGTGTGCGCTCTTTCCTGCCCTGTATCGCATTAATACTAGCGTGCTGTCATACTTGCTTGTGTTAAGTTGAGCTGTTGGCGCAAGTGTGTGGTCATTCCTGCTTGCGTTAACGTTGGTACCTGTTGAGTTGCGTAGGTGTGCGGACATCCCTGCCTGCGTAACGTTGAGTCCCTATACATGTGCAGGAGCGGTAATTAAAGTCTGCTCTTGTAAATATTGGCAGTAATCGGGGCTATCCCAGTTCCAAGGGGGGAAAATGGATTTTATTTATACAGGATCTACATGTATTATTGTACATTGTCCAGATTGTTTTTATTATGACTCCATTAAGCTGACTTTATCATACCTATTGTTCCTCAGGTGAGCGATGTGGCCCATGGGCCTCTTGTTTCGTTAAGTCGTTCTTGAAATGGTTAAGGGTTTTTGGTTAAGTCGTACTTAAAAACATTCGGATCATGTTAAGTTGTTCCAAGAATCATTCGATTTTTTTTATCTTTTTGTACTTAGGTTTCTTTGTTACTAGATTAAGAACTCTGCTTCTTAGACGTACTTCTAGCGTTGCTTTCGACATAAGCGGAAAACCCACTCGTTGCTTTGCAACGAGCTTTGCTCTAGTTAGGGTTTTCCGTTTTTCAACGGAAAACCCTTCTGTTATTCTACTGTTTCTTATTATTAGGGTTTTCCGTTTTTCAACGGAAAACCCTTCTGTTATTCTACTGTTTCTTATTAGGGTTTTCCGTTTTTCAACGGAAAACCCTTCTGTTATTCTACTGTTTCTTATTATTTTTTTTTTTTCCCGCAAATTTTGTGCACGAGATTTCTCGAACATTTTTTGTCTGATTGCTATGAAACTTTCAGGGTATGTAGATGATATTAATATCTCTAGACGTTTTTTTCAAATTTTTAGAATTCACTTCCGGTTATGAGTTATTGCCCTTTAATTGGAAATTGGGGGGTCTTTTGTCCAGAGTTGATCTCGGGAACTACAGATGATAGATGCATGAAATTTGGCGAAATTGTCGGTAACATTTTATAGTTTTGCTGGCATGAAAATTTTGGTAATTTCTTTGTTAGTTTTTGAGCTATTTGTCGCCAAAGTTTCAGATTTTTTTCGGGGCTGACATTTTGTTGCTTTTTGTAATATAACCTTTAAACTAAAAATATTTTGTTAATACATATAGAACAAAAGTTGTTTAGAATAACGAGAGCTTTCATTTAAAATTAAGAAAAAAGGGCTGGCCCCTATAATTAGGGGTCAGCAGCTCATACACGTATTTTTCTGATAGCAAAAATCGTTATCATTTTATGAAAAAAAATTAATTCAGTTATTGTTAATATATTAAATAATGTCATTTGGTATCAAATTTAAAAAAGTTCTGTGCCCTATTTTTTTCAAATTTCATAAAACAAATATGTGTGAATCGTAACGTTACATGAACGAGTTAATTTGTCTACATAGACACACAAGCGAACAAATGCCACTTTAAGGCCCAGGCATATACTGCATTACGTTGTGTTGCGTCTTAGATAAATAGTTGTGATTCAATTTCATTTTTTTCATCTATATCATTTATGAATTCAATGAACACACATTATTTTAACGTTCTATGTGCAACTATTTGTCGGGGCGCCCCTGTTTGTAACCCCCGCGCGCGCGCCGAATGTAAACAGTAACGAACGGCATTGTAGAAAAGAGAGAGCCGTAATGCAGAAGAGAAGTTGTGTATTCTTTCGACGTACAAATGCATTTTCAATTTACTGTGAAACATATGAACATGCACAGGGAACAATACTACATATTTGTTTAAGGAGGATATTTTTCTCGTGTGAATCGTTTACGAGGAAATTCTGACAGCCACACTTCTGTCGACGATCAGCCGTTGATAAGCTACGAGTAATAAAGGGGAAAAGATGGACATTAAAGTGTGTGATTTATGTGGATGTTACTGAAGAAGGTGAGGCTTTTACTCCTTTTAAAGTTTAAAAAAGTTAAAGTTAAAATTTAGTATATAGTATAGATGTACATGTAAGTACGTGCACACTGTTTGTTTTTGTTATGGTGTGGGTGTTTGTTTACTAGGCTAACGTGTAATTTTTACATGTTTCATGGATGTTTAGACTCGCTCGAGGTTCATGGGGGACTGGAAAGGGTAACTGAATTTATCTATTTAAAAAAATAACAGATTGTGAATTTTCAACTCAAAATTCAAAGCAGGGTCTAATTAGAAACATATCATATATTCTTGTGCAGAAGACTCCAAATGTAGTCATGAATATCCTGTAGACATAACTTCAAGTAAATAAAATTGTATACTTCAGACTTCAGAGTTAAAACATGACTTTAATATCTTTTCACATAATTTTTCTTGTTTAGCAGTTATGATGTGTACTTAAATTGTCCTTGTTAATGTTTTAAATGTAATTTTTTATTCTCTTTTTTTAATCTGACTACTGGCAGTACTGGCCTGCGAGCAGTTCTCGTCGAGGACCATTTCTCGCTGGTGCACTGTAACATCATATTTTCGTATATAATTTTATGTGTTGATAAAATGACGTAACAATGCACTGGTGAGAAATGGTACTCGGCGAGAACTGATTGCACGCCAATATTGATTAATTACAGACAAAAACTGAAGGTTGCGCGTGTTATTTTTTATTGAACAACATTGTTTAAAATAATTCTTTATATATGTGATGATCAGACCGGTTTGAATACCAGTGCCAGATAGCTCAGTTGGTAGAGCACCTGACTAGAGATTCAGGGGGCCCAGGTTCAAATCCCGGTTTGGTCCTTCATTATTTCTCCCATCCTGTTACAATATTGGTGTTGTGACCAACCCCTGGAACTAACAGGTTAACTCCTGCCAGGGGTGATCTTCGAGGGTGAAGATCATTTAAGGGGGAAGGAATGTGACGGTCAGACTGGTTTGAATACCGGTGCCAGATACATGTAGCTCAGTTGGTAGAGCACTTGACTAGAGATTCAGAGGGCCAGGTTCGAATCCCACTTTGTTCCGTCGTTATTTCTCCCATCTTTTACATATACATGTATATCAGATATATGACAGATGATTAAGGTCATCACATGTTTTGCAAGATGCAATAAGTGTTAAAAACCTTTACTTTACAACACAATACATATAAGTGAATATTTATGTTTCCTGTTATTATTTGGTGTGGTTTTCTTGACAGTGTCGCATAAACAATTTACCCGCTCCTAAAACACAAACTTTCTTTTTGTGGATTCAGCTTACCGCTGATTGGCTGCTGTTGCAGCAGACAAATAAGATATGCACGAACAAAACACAATGAACTTATCAGAGAATGAGTTGAGTTTATTTCAACTGTTGGAATTTGGGGTTGTTTTTTTTTAAATGTATACTTGTGACAAAACATATATGTGGTACATACAGCTGTAGCTTTGTGAAGAAAATTTTGGTTAGACCATATATACCTATCATGCAAGTAAATGATATTTACAAAAAACTTGCAATTTATGGCGCACGAAATATACGCTAGTTTTATAAAGATTGACATACATGTAATGCACCACATTCTGTGAAAAATAATTTATTAAAAATTCTTCATTAAGTTTACTCATACATGTTTTATGCTTATTACACATAGTATTGTTTTTAAAACATGTAATTTATAAGAAAATAAGCAAAAACCCTTGCTAAATTTATTTGCAAAAAAAAAAACACAGTAGAATTGATAAAAAATGGTATACCAGAAGCTAATACCAGTACATGTACTTTAACGCTGTTCGGTGGGTAATATTCGTTTGTAATTTACGAATTGAAATATTGACTGTTGCACTACAAGTACGGTAATAAACTCTCTCTCTCTCTCAAACTCTCTCTCTCTCAATTTGATAAGTGTTTATACCTATGAAAATTTTACCAGTTTTATTATGACTTGATATGCAAATTTTTGATCTTGTACTGCCTAAATGTTATGTCATGTATTGGGATTTATTACCTAATCAAAGGGATTTTGTTGTTTTATTACAAATTAAATAATTGCGTCTATTTGGAACTGCCGGTCAATAGACTGCGTTCTATTAGGCCGCCGGTCAATAGACTGCAATCTATTGGACCGCCGGTCAATAGACTGTGGTGTGTTGGACCGGCAACGTATATCAGAGCGCGTATACGTTATAATGTTACATCCTTTCTCAGGGAATGTATATTCCTTTACATAGACGCGGTTTTTAGTACTTGGTGAAACCAAATTCAATGTTATCAAAATGGAGTATCAAATAATCAACAGTTTTAAAGCCTCATATAAGGTAAAAGACTATTTTTTAAAAATCTAATGGGTTGAAGACTCCTCCTTCTTTGTGTAAACTAATATTAAATTGAGATGTTGTTATGCATGCAACAGGTTTGGTGCATGTAAAAGATGAAAATAAATCTTTAGTTAGTATATTGCATAATTTCACGAAAACCATATGTAATATGCAAATTGTAAACTCGGAAAACTAAAAAAGGCATTTGGTAATAAAACAATTATTTAATGCCTGAGCAGTCAATAGACCAGAATTTTTTCCCTTGGTGCAGGGAACAGGCCGTAGGCCTCGGGCAATAGATCACACTGAGCTGTTCCCTGCACCTCGGGAAAAATATTCTGGTCTATTGACTGCTCAAGCATTAAATAATTGTATAATGTCATACTTATTACACTGCATGGTCAGTGTATTTTTTCCAGAAATACTATGCATATGTTAATGTAAACACAGCTTTTACTAGTACATGTATGTAAACACAGCTAATTATTTTTTTTTTTTTATTTCAGCTCAAAACAGACTCTTGTTACCACATGGCTTTTACCGGTACCTGTTGATTCTTGTGGGTCAGCTCCTGAGATTAACCTGTCACCTCTATCCACATGCATATTCCTTGTGTTCTACAGACTATTTACTGGTAATTCAAATTAAATCCGATAATGCATAAACAATAATGGAACTTGAAGAAAGCATCATGCCATGTTGTGGTTTGTGTTTGATAAGAAATTATGAAAACAAAATTAAGGCTGTTTAAAGAAATTCATAATTGCTGTGAAAATTTGTTTTTCAATAAAAGTATACAATTATGTTTCCTTTATTTTTTATTTCATAAAGATATTTAGATGTGTTTACATAATTGAACCCCCCCCCTCTATTTAATTGTCTGCATTAAGATTACATGTAGGATATGTAAATGTACATTTGACTTTGAAATAACATCTGCTATGATAATTACTTTTGAAATGAACAAGAAACAACCTATTTCTACCTTTCTAAGGTATATATGCATAAAAAAAAGTAGAAAAACATGTCAAATTTGAACATTTTTCATTGAAATCAACTCTGTCTCCAGCTACCTGGGTGTGTTTGAATTTAATTTTAATTTAAGGCAGATGTCTAACTTGTAGGTTGTTACTTACTGTTTTAGCATGGTTAGAAGGAGACTAGAAATCAGAATAGATTAGATATTCACTAAATATGATTGTTAGCTTACTTTTTTCATGAAAACAAGAAATCACAAGCAGGACAGCTGTCTATTTGTTAATTAAAATGGTACAAATCATACAATAAACAAATAAAGATCAAATTTTAGAATCATTGATGATTGTTTTCATATGTGTGAGAAATTACTCAAGGAAATTGCCACATGTTTCATAAAATTAGGTAAAACATTTCAAACCATGACTTTTTATGAAAATCAAAAGATTGGGGGGTGGGGGGTATACATGTAAGGGTATTTCTAAGTGATGTGAAGCTTTTATCATGATTATATCATGTAGGGGTATGTTGTATTGAATAAGGTTTCTTTTTAAAGGTGGTTGAACAAAAGTTGACCTCTAAAAGGTCAGGTAAAGATGTTTTACTATGGAGAACCCTGTAAATCTGTGTTTACTAAAGGAAATTGGAAATGGTGGGTTCACTTAAATGGCCATATTTTTATTAAACCTCAATGGAATTGGCAATATGTGGTATTCTTTTTCTCAGAATTGCATTAGCTTTCTTATTCTAAGACAAACCGTCTTTTCATAAAAATGTTAGTGTACTAAGTTAAAGATACAAGGAACAGTTTCGGATAAAGTACCGTCAATATTTTTGTAAAATTGAGAGTGACTGTACTTGAAGGTTTATCATTGTTGCGTAGATTCATGAAATGAATTTTATTGATTACCAATAGTTAGAGGGATGTCTCTTGTTGGAATTGGTAAGCAATATTAAGGCCCCTAATTTTAAGTACATGAGAAGCAGAAATAAATTGTGAAACTTGCGGCTATGGCAGATATGTTGACTTTACAGTGAAATTGAAGGTTACAAACGGGAGGTTATATAACATGAAATGTAGGTGGATAGGATATTATATGCCTATTTAGTATTTACTGGGTATGAGGACAATAGCAAGTTTATTGTCCCCCAAGACAGCAAATATTTAATGAGGCAAAGCCAAGGGAAATAGTAGCTGTTGAATGGGACAATAAACTTGCTATTGTCCGAATAGTCAGTTAATTGGTATTTCATTATACAGAAGAAAACTTTATTTGTCAGCGATGCAGAATTTCTTGATGATAAACAAATTAGAGTTAAATCAAACTTTGTATTTAATGCGGCGATCTTATTAGGTCAGAGGTGTTCCGAGTTTAAGGTGATATGGGACACTTCCATGTTGTGACGTATTGTTTATCGAAATAAACAAT
The DNA here is from genome assembly GCF_902806645.1 of Magallana gigas. Classification (NCBI taxonomy): domain Eukaryota; kingdom Metazoa; phylum Mollusca; class Bivalvia; order Ostreida; family Ostreidae; genus Magallana; species Magallana gigas. The sequence goes on from NC_047560.1 coordinate 60,728,342, forward strand.
AAAATAAAGTGTAATTATATAAGTACATGTAGTTTCTTCTCAAAAATGGTCACCTAACTCCTTAGCACAGTGGGTTAGAGGGTTTACTAGGAACCTATAAGTCATGAGTTCGAATCCCGCTGGGGTTTTTACAATTTTTACCTTTTCAAATATTTTTAAAAGCTATTTTTTGGTTAAATATTGTAAAATTTGAAAATTCTAAACCGGTGAAAAGTTTTCAATTATATAGTACTTTAATCCACATTAATATCGACAGATGTCCCATACCACCTTAAAAAGGAGGGAAATCAAATTCTGCTAATGAATGGTTTTGATGACTATTCACCATGGGCAGATAGCATGGATACTATTTTAGATAAAAAGGCATATTTATGCGGGCGCCTTCTAGTGATCAATTTGTCGGTCTGTCCATCCGAGATGGCTTGACAGGAGCATAGCTTCTCTCCCCTTGGCCCAATCTGGCTCATACCTCATCCACAGGGTTCCTTTGGTTGAAGGATGTGCAGTGACCTTGAACCATGTTTTTAGGTATAAGGTTAAGGTCATAGCAGAATTATATATATAAAATCCTTGTCTGGGGCATATCTTTTTTCCCTTTGGTCCAATCTGGCTAATACTCACAGAGTGTCTCTATGGTTAAACGATGTGCAGTGACCTTGCATGAAATTTCTAGGTAACGGGTGAAGATCATATCGGATCATGCAAAAATCCTTTTTTGAGAGCATATATAATTTCTACTAACCCCTATTTGGCTCAGACTTCACATAAGCAGAGCTTTTGAGTAAAGGGTGAAAGGGTGTGTAGTGACCTTGAACCTATTTTCAGTGAAAAGAAACTGTGAAGGTCATATCAGAATTATATTTTTAAAAATCCTTGTCCGGAGTATATCTTCTCTCCCTTTGCTCCATTCAGCCTCATACTTTACCCACATGATGCCTTTGTTCAAAATATATGCAATGACCTCGAATGATATTTGTAGATGAAGAGTCAAGGCCATATCAGATCACACAAAAAACCATATTTTAAGAGCATAGATATACTCTCCTTTTAGCCCCTATTTGGCTAATATTTTACCTTTACAGAGTTTATTGGTTAATGGCGTGCAGTGACCTTGAACCAAGTCTGTCAATGTGAAGGTCATAGCAGATCTTTTTAAAATTAGTTTTAAATAGTAGATTATTTTCCAAATATGTTTAATCTTGGTAAGATTGAACAAAAATGCATGTATGTTAGGGGGAATGAAATTGAATTAAAAGTTCTATGCCAGCTGGAAAAATTTCAAGTTATAGGTCAAGGTCAAAGCAGAATTCTCTGAAATAACATAAGCGGGGCCCTTTGAAATGTTCACCATTTCAATGTTGTCTGGTTCATAGTAATTTTACATAGAAAATATTCACAGAAGTACAGTAAAGTAAACTTAACATCGATAAGTTTCTGACAATTAATGACGCAACGAGCACACAGTACGAAAGGTCAACCTTTTGAAAAGCAGTGAAGAGGAAAAGTTGCTCAGAATTATGTTTTAAACAAAATTGATTTTTTACATAAATTTTAATTTTGCATTCTGGGTTAAGAAAAAAGATGTTAGTTCAAGGTAAAGTAAACTTGTACCTAAAATGAAGTCAAATTTGTTAAGTCGTACTTAAACACATTGGTTTTTTTGTTAAGTCGTTCTTGAAATGGTTAAGGGTTTTTGGTTAAGTCGTACTTAAAAACATTCGGATCATGTTAAGTTGTACCAAGAATCATTCGATTTTTTTTTTATGTTTTTGTACTTAGGTTTCTTTGTTACTAGATTAAGAACTCTGCTTCTTAGACGTACTTCTAGCGTTGCTTTCGACATTAGCGGAAAACCCACTCGTTGCTTTGCAACGAGCTTTGCTCTAGTTATTTTTTTTTTCCCGCAAATTTTGTGCACGAGATTTCTCGAACATTTTTTGTCTGATTGCTATGAAACTTTCAGGGTATGTAGATGATATTAATATCTCTAGACGTTTTTTTCAAATTTTTAAAATTCATTTCCGGTTATGAGTTATTGCCTTTTAATTGAAAATTAGGGGGTCTTTTGTCCAGAGTTGATCTCGGGAACTACAGATGATAGATGCATGAAATTTGGCGAAATTGTCGGTAACATTTTATAATTTTGCTGGCATGAAAGTTTTGGTAATTTCTTTGTTAGTTTTTGAGCTATTTGTCGCCAAATTTTAAGATTTTTTCGGGGCTGAAATTTTGTTGTTTTTTGTATTATAACCTTTAAACTAAAAATATTTTGTTAATACATATAGAACAAAAGTTGTTTAGAATAACGAGAGCTTTCATTTAAAATTAAGAAAAAAGGGCTGGCCCCTATAATAAGGGGTCAGCAGCTCATACACGTATTTTTCTGATAGCAAAAATCGTTATCATTTTATGAAAAAAAATTAATTTAGTTATTGTTAATATATTAAATAATGTCATTTGGTATCAAATTAAACAAGTTCTGTCCTATATTTTTTTTCAAATTTCATAAAACAAATATGTGAGAATCGTACATGAACGAGTTAATATGTCTACATAGACACACAAGCGAACAAATGCCACATTAAGGCCCAGGCATTTACTGCATTACGTTGTGTTGCGTCTTAGATAAATTGTTGTGATACAATTTCATTTTTTTTCATCTATATCATTTATGAATTCAATGAACACACATTATTTAAACGTTTTATGTGCAACTATTTGTCGGGGCGCCCCTGTTTGTGACCCCCGCGCGCGCGCGCAGAATGTAAACAGTAACGAACGGCATTGTAGAAAAGAGAGAGCCGTAATGCAGAAGAGAAGTTGTGTATTCTTTCGGTGTACACATGCATTTTCAATTTGCTGTGAAACATATGAACATGCACAGGGAACAATACTACATATTTGTTTAAGGAGGATATTTTTCTCGTGTGAATCGTTTACGAGGAAATTCTGACAGCCACACTTCTGTCGACGATCAGCCGTTAATAAGCTACGAGTAATAAAGGAGAAAAGATGGACATTAAAGTGTGTGATTTATGTGGATGTTACTGAAGAAGGTGAGGCTTTTACTCCTTTTAAAGTTTCTTGTTAACTTGTTAAAATTTAGTATATAGTATAGATGTACATGTAACTGTAAGTACGTGCACACTGTTAGATGTTTTTGTTATGGTGTGGGTGTTTGTTTACTAACGTGTAATTTTTACATGTTTCATGGGTGTTTAGACTCGCTCGAGGTTCATGGGGGACTGGAAAGGGTAACTGAATTTATCTATTTAAAAAAATAACAGATTGTGAATTTTCAACTCAAAAGCAGGGTCTAATTAGAAACATATTATATATTCTTGTGCAGAGGACTCCAAATGTAGTCATGAATACCCTGTAGACATAACTTCAAGTAAATAAAATTGTATACTTCAGACTTCAGAGTTAAAACATGACTTTAATATCTTTATGATGCCGATCATTGTATCATTAAAGAGGTATAGCAGACCAACGGGTACCCGGTACATGTACTTGTACATGTAGGTTACAAGTTAGAACTATGCCTACCATTCTACCAGTTCACATAATTTTTCTTGTTTAGCAGTTATGATGTGTACTTAAATTGTCCTTGTTAATGTTTTAAATGTAATTTTTTATTCTCTTTTTTTAATCTGACTACTGGCAGTACTGGCGTGCGAGCAGTTCTCGCCGAGGACCATTTCTCGCTGGTGCACTGTTACATCATATTTTCGTATATAATTTTATGTGTTGATAAAATGACGTAACAATGCACTGGTGAGAAATGGTACTCGGCGAGAACTGATCGCACGCCAATATTGATTAATTACAGACAAAAACTGAAGGTTGCGAGTGTTATTTTTAATTGAACAACATTGTTTAAAATAATTCTTTATATATGTGACGATCAGACCGGTTTGAATACCAGTGCCAGATAGCTCAGTTGGTAGAGCACCTGACTAGAGATTCAGGGGGCCCAGGTTCAAATCCCTTCATTATTTCTCCCATCCTGTTACAATATTGGTGTTGTGACCAACCCCTGGAAGTAACAGGTTAACTCGATCCTGCCAGGGATGATCTTCGAGGGTGAAGATCATTTAAGGGGGAGGAATGTGACGGTCAGACTGGTTTGAATACCGGTGCCAGATACATGTAGCTCAGTTGGTAGAGCACTTGACTAGAGATTCAGAGGGCCAGGTTCGAATCCCACTTTGTTCCGTCGTTATTTCTCCCATCTTTTACATATACATGTATATCAGATATATGACAGATGATTAAGGTCATCACATGTTTTGCAAGATGCAATAAGTGTTAAAAACCTTTACTTTACAACAGAATACATTTAAGTGAATATTTATGTTTCTTGTTATTATTTGGTGTGGTTTTCTTGAGTGTCGCATAAACAATTTACCCGCTCCTAAAACACAAACTTTCTTTTTGTGGATTCAGCTTACCGCTGATTGGCTGCTGTTGCAGCAGACAAATAAGATATGCACGCACAAAACACAATGAACTTATCAGAGAATGAGTTGAGTTTATTTAAACTGTTGGAATTTGGGTATTTTTTTTTAAAATGTATACTTGTGACAAAACATATATGTGGTACATACAGCTGTAGCTTTATGAAGAAAATTTTGGTTAGACCATATATAGTCCTATCATGCAAGTAAATGATATTTACAAAAAACTTGCAATTTATGGCGCACGAAATATACGCTAGTTTTATAAAGATTGACATACATGTAATGTACCACATTCTTTGAAAAATAATCTATTAAAAATTCTTCATTAAGTTTACTCATACATGTTTTATGCTTATTACACGTAGTATTGTTTTTAAAACATGTAATTTATAAGAAAATAAACAAAAACCCTCGCTAAATTTATTTGCAAACAAAAAAATACACAGTAGAATTGATAAAAAATGGTATACCAGAAGCTAATACCAGTACATGTACTTTGACGCTGTTCGGTGGGTAATATTCGTTTGTAATTTACGAATTGAAATATTGACTGTTGCACTACAAGTATGGTAATAAACTCTCTCTCTCTCAAACTCTCTCTCTTTCTCAATTTGATAAGTGTTTATACCTATGAAAATTTTTTAATATTATATTATGACTTGATATGCAAATTTTTGATCTTGTACTGCCAAAATGTTATGTCATGTATTGGGATATGTCATACTTATTACACTGCATGGTCAGTGTATTTTTTACAGAAATACTATGCATATGTTAATGTAAACACAGCTACTACTAGTACATGTATGTAAACACAGCTAATTATTTTTTTATTTATTTCAGCTCAAAACAGACTCTTGTTACCACATGGCTTTTACCGGTACCTGTTGATTCTTGTGGGTCAGCTCCTGAGATTAACCTGTCACCTCTATCCACATGCATATTCCTTGTGTTCTACAGACTATTTACTGGTAATTCAAATTAAATCCGATAATGCATGAACAATAATGGAACTTGAAGAAAGCATCATGCCATGTTGTGGTTTGTGTTTGATAAGAAATTATGAAAACAAAATTAAGGCTGTTTAAAGAAATTCATAATTGCTGTGAAAATTTGTTTTTCAATAAAAGTATACAATTATGTTTCCTTTATTTTTTATTTCATAAAGATATTTAGATGTGTTTACATAATTGAAAAATTCCCCCCCCCCCCCTCTATTTAATTGTCTGCATTAAGATTACATGTAGGATATGTAAATGTACATTTGACTTTGAAATAACATCTGCTATGATAATTACTTTTGAAATGAACAAGAAACACCTATTTCTACCTTTCTAAGGTATATATGCATAAAAAAGTAGAAAAAACATGTCAAATTGAACATTTTTCATTGAAATCAACTCTGTCTCCAGCTACCTGGGTGTGTTTGAATTTAATTCTAATTTAAGGCAGATGTCTAACTTGTAGGTTGTAACTTACTGTTTAGCATGGTTAGAAGAAGACTAGAATCAGAATAGATTAGATATTCACTAAATATGATTGTTAGCTTACTTTTTTCATGAAAACAAGAAATCACAAGCAGGACAGCTGTCTATTTGTTAATTAAAATGGTACAAATCTACAATAATCAAATAAAGATCACATTTTAGAATAAAAATATAAGTGATAAAGATGTAAACTATAAAGAAATATCACCGAACGCACCGCGTGACCTTGGTAGCCAGGTTTACAACCCAGACAG